>JAGFNQ010002276.1:0-18448 GCA_024364735.1 Boesenbergia rotunda
AAGTAGATCTTCAATGACATAAGCAATCTTCTCTGCCTTGAGGACTATCCTCAGGTTTTGAAGCCAGTCCATGAAGTTAGGCCCAGTCAGTTTATTGTTGTCCAAGATGGAACGTAAATTTAGAGAAGACATGATCGAGTGATTAACCTAGAAATACAAATTGAGCTTATGTGAGAAGATGATTAAAGAATGTATCAATATACATAAATTAAATCCTATTTATTTTACGAATTGAGTCGCCCTTATTATCAATTCGGGAGATCGTAGGAACATCTCCAAATAAGTTGATATCCAACCATAGGTAAGAACAACCATGGCTGTGGCCATCAAGTTATTCTTAGCTATGAAGGTAGGTAATTATACCGATTACACATCACATATATGTAACTATCACTTTATGCTATCAACTAATTGAATGTTTGCATAAATCATTGGGTTGTTAACTCATTAACAAGTATGCAACATTATACATTGCACCCAACTACACCTCTCTTTACATCGACCTTGGCTGTGGCACAACAAATCGATGCTCCAAGCTTAAGGCTGACCCATTAATCAAGAAATAGTTTTAATATGGTTGGGGCTCATTCAACCGATTAGTCAGGCTTGGATGTGTCCAACAACCAAAACTAATGATTGACCTCTGACTCCAACTATATTATTCATAAACTAATTCCATGGTTTGAACATGTTGAGGTTCAAGTCGGGCATGGATGTGTCCATCAACCCAAACGAGAAACAAAACTCCGATTCTAACCATATTAATGGAAGGTGTTGGCCTTAATATTTTGTAAGGGGTTTTGGGTCTCATCCTTTCTTTTCTAAGCACATTCATGACATAGAATAATGTCATGACTAACGATTTCCTTAATTAAGTATGTATGTGACTTCAGTTATCAAGTCTCATTAATTGAATTAGGAACCGGATTTCCTAATTCCAATTTCATACTTAATTAAAGGAATTGTTTTGGGAAACAATTTCCTAAATTGTCATAATTAATTTCGGAAATAATATGTTCAAGACTTTGATTTCTCTAAATCAAATCTAATTAAATTAAGAGACAAATCCCTTAATTCAACTACATATTATTTTCATGAAAATCTCATTTAAGAAACTCTATAGGAAACCATTTTCCTAATTAATTTTGGAGACAACAATATGTAAGAGCATCACCTCTTCAACATATTTTATTCATGGATTTAATTAATTACAACAAATTATTTTCTAAGGGTGGCTCCCCGAGGCTTAGATACCCAAAGAAAAGTAATGTGTTGTAAATCCAATTGGACGGCTCCCCGAGGCTCAATCCAAATCAAACATGACAATTTCAATTAAAAATTGGGAAATTAAATTACAACAACTAACTTTAAATTGGACGGCTCCCCGAGGCTCAATCCAAAATAAAGAATTTTGTTGTCAATTTAAAAACCAATTCAAATTTAATTGTCAATTAACTGTCCATGAATTTGTCTAGACTTTCTTAAAAGAAAGTGCCCAAAATTGCGAGATTTCAAAAATAGGTTTTCAGAATAATTGTAAGTTTCCGGTACAAAGAAAACTTACATATTCCCAAAATTGGAAAATTTCTAAAATAGAAAAATTTCCAAAATTGGAAAGTTTCCAAAGATGGGAAGTTTTCGAAATTATTATAAAATTTTAGAAAATAGAAAATTTCAAATGTTTGCGAAATTTCATGAGGATTTCCAAACTTTGAAATTCCTAAATCTAAAATTTATTATAATTTGAAAGCTTCCATAATTGAAAAATTTTTCCGAAATTGAGATCATGAAAAAGTTTTCCACAAAACAATTATTTGATTAAGTCGAACACTAACCGGCTCTGATACCACTGTTGGGACCGGGTGCATGTCGACAAGGATACGAGTTCGTAAAATTTTAAATTTTTACGTGCAGCGGAAGAATATGCATAAAATAATTTCCTAAATTATTTTAACTTCGTATCTAGCATGCAATCTTATGGTGTGTTGACATAATCATAAAATAAAACTTTGCAAAAAAGTAAACTAATTTACTTTATACCTTTCGTAACTCGAAGTAAGGGACGAGATCCAACCGTAGCGTCCCTTGGAAGCTTCGCCTCTATTCGCGTCCACGCCGAGTTCTCTTCGGAATGACTTCGCAAAGTCACGAGTTTTGTGCCGACGAGAACTACTAGATTCTCTATAGGCACAACAAAGAAGAACAAGAGAAAAGTATGAAAACTAACCACCAAGAAACGGAATCGAATTCCGAGAGGGAAGGGTATGTGATCCGCTTCTTCTTCTTCTTGGTTGGCTTCTCCTTGAAGTAGATGGCTCACGGCAACCCTTGCTCACGCCAACCCTTGCTTGGGTGTAGGTTGGGCGCCGGCCCTAGAAAGGCTAGGGTGGGCGCCGGCCCTAAGGGGAAGAGGAGGGAAGGAGAAGAGAGAGAGGGAGAGGATGCTTCTAATCTCTTGATCACTTGATTAGAACTAAGGGCTTGCCTTTGGTTCCTTTATATAGTAGCATCTCCCTTGCCAAGTCTCCCTCTTAACGGAATTAACGGAATTAGTTATCATAAGAAATTTATCCTATAAATTCTCTTATGAATTATTCCGTTTAAACCAAGTTTTATTATAACTAACTTTATAATAAAACTAATTAGTTATCATAAGAAATTTATCCTATAAATTCTCTTATGAATTATTCCGTTTAAACCAAGTTTTATTATAACTAACTTTATAATAAAACTAATTAGTTATCATAAGAAATTTATCCTATAAATTCTCTTATGAATTTTATTATAACTAACTTTATAATAAAACTAATTAATCTCTCCTTTTATTATGGAATAAATTTTATAAGAAATTTATAAACTTTCTTATTATGGAAAAATCAATTCATAATTCATTTTATAAAATTAAAATAAACCAATTCATGGATTATTTTAACTTCCATAAAAAGAATAAATTTCTATAAATTTATTTATATAAATTTCTTTATACAAATTTATTTATCCATAATTTATAAAATAAATCGCGCTAGATTTATTTTTATTAATTAAACCAAAATTAATTGGTTTTTCTCCCTTTAGGTGGCCGGCCAACCAAGGAGGGTTGGCACCCTCTTTGGCCGGCCCAAACCGAGCCGAACCAACGCGAATTAAACTCATTTAATTCGCCCAAAAAGCCTTCAAAAGACTTAGCCATTTTTAGCTTCCATTGCGCCTCTGATTAACTCAGATTCGACTTATTTCTCTTGATCGGAAAATCTAATTTTCAACTCATTTTAAATCCCTCGGATTACTCGTAGTGCGTGTGACTAAATAGGCTTTCGATTTATGTTGGCCGTCTATAATTAACCAATTATAGAACGATCATGAGTGGCACCTAGTAGTACATCATGATCCCCAATTAATCGAAAGATCAACGGTTTGACCTCAGAAGAAAATATTCTGAAACCCTTCAGCAGCTCTAATGAATCGTGCCCCATTCCTATCACCATCTTATACCCACTTGGTTCAGGACACGGTCTATTTGTGTCAGTCCCCACTAGGCTGACTACGTCACACCTAGCCCAAGTAGTGTCTTTCTCGTCCTTTGGATTTCTAATTACTCTCATGTATTTAAGAGACTCGCACTCTAAACATGATATACTCTGGCCAGAGGTTTTGAGTAACAATCCGACGATAGGCCTGGGTATACATCTCCTCGCAAGGAGTGGTGAATCCTTTGTAGGCTGTTCAAACATCTTCGGGCACTTCGGCTTATACCCAATCATCCTGGGTCCACACCTCCTTGGAGATGCTTGCTTAAGATGTTAAAGTATAAGTCTCCATGACCAAGATGACTTGAACACCGCAAGTCAAAGGAACATCGCACTTAAGCCGCAGTAAGAACTTCATTGACATTTCTATAGATAGATTTCATATGAAGTCTTACAGCTAGTCACTCCAATGAATTAGTTCCCTTAACTAGCATCCATGTTTATCTCCGGACATCCCAATGTCACCAGCCAGTGAGAATCAGCTGATTAAAGAATAACCCATGCTAGTCTCAACAGAATTGATAGTGTCCGTATTTAAGAATTCATCGACTAGGGATATTTTCAATACTTCACATTTGCACATTTAGAGATAATCACTAGTTGTGATCCTATCACAAATTCTCTTATGCTGTGAGTTGTATTGCGGACATTCAGTAGATGAGTTTAAGATCTCAATCAAATACACAAGCATGTATACTCAAATAGTGAATTATCATTTATTAAAATAAATATTTTACAATCATAAGGCGATTGCCTTAGGACACTTCTCTCATATCACTAACAGATATGCCATGGTTATGCTTGATATGCCATGTTTATGAATGATATGCCATGTTATGAATGATATGCCATGTTGCGAATGATATGTCATGTTTATAAATGATATGGCATGGTTATGTATGATATGCCATGTTTATGAATGATATGCCATGTTATGAATGATATGCCATGTTACGAATGATATGTCATGTTTATGAATGATATGTCATGGTTATGCATGATATGCCATGTTTAGGAATGATATGCCATGTTTTAGGATAATACGAATGTATGCCATGCTCTATGAATGATGTGTACATATGCCATGTCTAAGAATGAAAATGATGAATGACAAGTATGATGAATGAAAGATGATGCTTATGTCTTTAAGACATAAATATGCTAAACGGCACGGTCGATGGTCGACGGTACGTCGGTCGAGAGGACCGGTAAATGGGCCGGTAGACGGGCCGAGCCGTAACAAGTTATGCTATGATGAGTATGCCATGAATGTCTTATGAATGATGAAACATGAAAAGTATTTTACTTTATGTATGGGCTTGTACCGGACCGAAGTATGGGTCCAAGGGATGGGCACCTTAAGAACGCCCCGGTTATGGACTACCGAAGCTGTCCACGGTTCTGGCACTACCGGAGCTGTGCAACAGGGATGGGCTCCTTAAGAAGCGCCTCGGTTCGGGGACTACCGATTATGCTGTCCTTACCCTAGTAGGTTGGGGCTAGCTACCTCGGATTTACTAGGGATGCGCGCTATGATGTATGTATGTGGTATAAGCCGGGGACCCCAAATGTTATGATGATGATGTTTAAGCATTTTCAAAGTATGTTTTAAAAGTTAAGCATCTTTATGTAAATGCATTCCACCCATGCATTCATACATGATATGCATTACGTTACGATAATGATGTCTTATACTTATGCTTTACGATAAAAGATATGCATGAATGATCTATATCAGGATTATGTTAAGAAGATGTTCATATGATAGGATAGAAGATATGCCTATGTTATGCCATATAGGTTGATTTTTGTTACGTTATGCTATGCCATGTATTATGCCATGCTACTACGTTTAAGCTTATACCATGTCTTATGCCATGCTAGGGAAGATTATTATGTTATGTTATGCCATGTTTCATGCTATGCTTAGAATGTTAGTATGATTATGTTCATGCCATGTCTCATGCTATGCTATGAATGTTCACTTATGTTTAGGATCATGCCATGTCAAGGGTATGGTAAATATGACGATGTTTTATGTGCTTATTATGAAATGACGAATATTTTAGTGAGTAGGAAAGAGTCTTACTAAGCCTGTGTGCTTATAGTCTTCTTTCCTTATACCGCAGATCATGCAAGGGGATAACGAGGAAGCAGCAGGAGGGCCTGAAATATGTGTGTGATGGTGACTTGGCCCAGGAAATCGAATGTGTTAACCGTTTATGCTAAGAACTTTATTTTTGCTACCTATATACTCGAATAGTGACTTATGGAACTTTATGATAAGATGTCAAGTATGATATGATATGAACCTTATGGTATGATGTTAAGCATGTTATGATATGATGTTAAGCATGACGTTCATATGTTAAGTTCCATGTCATTATATTAGGGATGGTAGTAGGGGCATGTATATGTAAGGTTTAAGTTATTCCGCTGCAGTATGATGTTACATGCCTTAAGTATGTCAGCGTAACACCGCTTAAAAAAAAAAAGTGGGCGTTACAGGTTTGGCCGGCCAAAGAGGGTGCCAAACCCCCCTTGGGTGGCCGGCCACAACAGAGGAGAAAACCAATTAATTTTGGTTTAATAAAATAAATCCAACGCGATTTATTTTATAAATTATGGATAAATAAATTTGTATAAAGAAATTTATATAAATAAATTTATAGAAATTTATTCTTTTATGGAAGATTAAAATAATCCATGAATTGGTTTATTTTAATTTTATAAAATCAATTATGAATTGAGTTTTCCATAATAAGAAAGTTTATAAATTTCTTATAAAATTTATTCTATAATTTAAAGAGAAGAAGAATTTGTTTTATTATAAATTAGTTATAATAAAACTTGGTTTAAACGGAATAATTCATAAGAGAATTTATAGGATAAATTTCTTATGATAATTAATTAGTTTTATTATAAAGTTAGTTATAATAAAATCCATAAGAGAATTTATAGGATAAATTTCTTATGATAACTAATTTGTTTTATTATAAATTAGTTATAATAAGACTAGGATTAAACGGAATAATCAATAAGAAAATTTATAAGATAAATTTCTTATAACTAATTCCGTTAATTCCGTTAATTCCGTTTAGAGGGAGACTTAGCAAAGGAGATGCTACTATATAAAGGAACCAAAGACAAGCCCTTATTCCGAACTAAGTGATTGTAATAGAGCTCTCCCTCTCTCTCTTCTCTTCTCTCCTCCTTCCCCCTCCCTTCCATTAGGGCCGGCGCCCACCCTAGCTCCATTAGGGCCGGCGCCCAACCTACACCAAGGCAAGGTCTTGCCGTGAGCTTCAAGGAGAAGAAGAAACCAACCAAGAAGAAGAAGAAGCGGATCACATCTTCCTCTCTCTCGGAATTCGATTCCGTTACTTTGTTGGTTAGTTTCCTAATTTTTCCTCTTGATCTTCTAAGTTGTGCCTATAGAGAATCTAGTAGTTCTCGTCGGCACAAAACTCGTGACTTTGCGAAGTCATCCCGAAGAGAACTCGGCGTGGACGCGAATAGAGGCGAAGCTTCCAAGGGACGCTACGGTTGGATCTCGTCCCTTTCTTCGAGTTACGCGAGGTATAAAAGTAAATTAGTTTACTTTTCCGCAAACTTTTATTTTATGATTATGTCGATACACTATAAGGTTGCATGCTAGATACGAAGTTAAAATAATTTAGGAAATTATTTTATGCAAATTCTTCCGCTGCACGTAAAAATTTAAAATTTTACGAACTCGTATCCTTGTCGACATGCACCCGGTCCCAACACCTGATGCCAACCGTTCATCTGGTTGGACATTTTCCTCGTGGTCCTTTGCCAGGTCTTGAATACCGAGCTGTTCTTCACCCGGTGCCTAGCTGTCCTTCGCCAGGTCTTCAGTTCTAGGCAGTCCTTCGCCTGGTGCCCAGCAGTCCTTCGCCAAGTCTTTGGTTCCAAGCGGTCCTTCGCCTGGTGCCTAGCAGTCCTTCGCTAGGGCTTTGTATCTTGGCATTCCTTCGCCAGGTGCCTAGCAGTCCTTCGCTAGGGCTTTGATACTAGCAGTCCTTCGCCAGTTGCCTAGCAGTCCTTCGCTAGGGCTTGGATACTGGCAGTCCTTCGCCAGGTGCCTAGCAGTCCTTCGCTAGGGCTTATATCCTGGCAGTCCTTCGCCAGGTGCCTAGCAGCCCTTCGCTAGGACTTTGTTTCCTGGCTGTCCTTCGCCAGGTGCCTAGCATTCCTTCGCTAAGACTTTGTCTCTGCACACTTGAGTAACATTGTTAGATCACAAATAAACTTAACTTTGAATCCTTTGTCAATATCAAAACAAGGTTCGATATGGTGCTTCCTGCACCAACAATCTCCCCCTTTTTGATTTATGGCAACACAATTCAAAGATAAGTAAAAACATATATAGTTTAAGCAAAAAGATAAAAACACAATGATGTATGAACAGAATAGATTTTTAGAAAAAATTCTTTATTTCTCATACTCCCCCTAAAACCCTGAATTCTTGTGTTAAAAGACTTAACTTTGACCTTTCCTCCCCCTTTGACATATATCAAAAACATACACGGGCGAAAAAAGGTTTCTAATAGAGAGTTTTGAGTTTGTGTAAAACTTCTAAGTTTTTTGACAAAGTGTTTTAAAAAGCATTTGCATAAAAACTTTTTACACTTAGACAATTTTCCATTTTGCAAACCTAAATTTTGTTAAAAAAAAACTTTTACTTACAAGGCTTTGCAAAAAGGACTTTTAGTTAGGAAAAATTTTGAAGTCAAATTTCCAAAAAAAAAATCAACATTGAGAATTGAAAAAAATTTGTTTTTAAAATAATTTGCACGCTTAGACGAATTTGCTTGGAAATACTTTGTGTATTTTGAAAAACAAAATTTGTAAAGCTTCTAGACAAGCTTTTCACCAAAAAACTCTACCTAGAAACATTTGTCAAAATTTTCAACTAGTTTTTGCTCAGACAAAAAAAACATGCACTTAAGAAATTTTGAAATACTTAGAAATGCTTAGAAATTTTTGAAGCACTTTTAAAGAAAATTAAACAAAATTTCCTTTCTCTCCCCCTTAATGTGAAATTCTTCTCCTTCTGTTTTAGACCATTTCTAAGTTCAGTTTTGAAAAAGGTATTTTGAAAAACTTCTGAGTATCACAAAGGAAATTCTTAGTTAAGAGCAACTCGAAGTTTTCAATAAAGTTTTTTTAAAAAAGAAAAAGTTTAAGGAGAAAGTTTGTGTATCATAGCCTATGAGTTTTGAAAACATAAAAATACTTAGTATAATTCTCGAAAGTATAGCAAAAAGCTTAAATTTCTAGATTAAATCCATTTTGAAGAGTATTGTGAGGTCCAAAAAAAAATTTCCTTAAAAAATTTAGAAAAGATTTTTCAAGTACTTTTGAGATAAATTATGATTTGAAACGCATAAGTACTTTTAGAAAAGTGTTAGACTTTGAAAAATATGAGTAATTTTTGAAACGTATTAGACTTTGAAAAAATATAAGTAATTTTTGAAACGTATTAGACTTTGAAAAATATAAGTAATTTTTGAAACGTATTAGACTTTGAAAAATATAATATTTTACTTGACTAGGTTTCTTTTCTAGTTTGACACAATCCTAGGAAGCCTTGTTGACTACAAGGACATTTTCCTAAGTGTCCTGGAAATTCTCCAACCCAAGTAAATATTATTTCAAAAATAATTTCATAAGCCACAACAATAATAGCATTTTGAAAGACTTATATTTTCAGCAAGTATTTTGAAGATATAGTTCATGAAAATATGTTATTAAATAATTTCAAAACAGATAATTATTAATAAAAACTTTTCAGAAATTCTTCTTTTGATTCAGCCTCCCCCTAAATTTGACACATCCTAGGAGTCCTAGTAAATTATGTAGTGGACCTTCCTCTATGTCTTTAGGGTTTACCAAAATCAAAAGAATAACTTTGAAGTATGATAATTTTTAATAAGATAATTTTTGAAAACACAACTTGGAATGATAGCATAGTTTTCGAAAATCATTTTGAAATGATGATAATTTTTCAAAGAGATAGTAATATACGAGGGTTTTTTAATCAAACTTTTGAAAACCTTATTTTGAGATGATAGTGAGTTTTAGAGCATAAGGTTTTTGAAAAAATCTGAATTTTTCGAAAAAAGAAACAAACAAAAAAAAACTCCCCCCGTATCTGACACTGTCTGACTTTATCTAAGTACCTTAAGGGACTTCAGTGTGGACCAGGTTTGACTAGGGTTTGACTATGTTGACTATGTTTGACCAATCAATGACTAAATCAAACAAGCCCTAGATTCTCTTTAAAGCAAGTCTATTGTGATATTTAACATGAAATTCAATATTTTGAAAAAACTGTTAGAGTTGAAAAAGTAGGGTACAGTAAACAGAGTTAATTTGAAAACTAGAGATAATTTTCAATAACTTTTGAAAGCACTTTGAGTTTTATTTAGAAGGATAGTGACATATTCTTTTATGTCCTAGATATCTCACTCAGTTCTACGTGATCAAACATGTTTACCTTATGGGTTTTGTGAGATAAATATTTTAATAGAAAGATTTATTTTGAAAAGGTCATGATTAATTTTGAAAAATTGAATTAACTTTGAAAACTATTTTAATGAATGTTAACTTTATTTTGAAAAAGTAGTTGAGTCTAAGATCAATTGAAATTTGTGTTAGATTTGAATTTGACAAGAAGTATCTTGAATTTAAATTTCAAAAATTGGCTTCCAGGTCTTGGTGAGGCACTAGGCCTTCTTTGGCCGTAGCCTTATTGGATCATCAACCCTTTCCTAGACAAAGCCTTTTAGTGAAATTTCATCTTCAAAATCACTTTTTGATAAATTCTGGTCTAACTAGTTTGGGTCTTGGATCGGTAGCTTCGGCTAGTTCTGCCAAAATGGCTTCCCTAACGTACTATCATCTCACCTCCACCCAATACTATGTTGTTCAAACTTCAATTAAATCATTTTAGTCCTTAAACTAACCAATCCTAATTTAAAAAAAACTAAAATAAAAGCAACATACAATTAAAGCAAACAAAAAATTGATCTAAGTTACATCATAATCAAAATAAAACTCTGGGTTTTTAAAATCAGCATGGTTGTGAATTAAGTTTTCTAACGTATTATCCTTAACTGATTTATACGAGTCAATCATATTATTCAAGGTAAATATTGGATTTTCAAATACTGTAAATTTACCTTTTGATTCCCGGTTGGGAATCTCCCCCTTGATTCTAGCCATTTTTCTTTTGCTTGATTGTTTCTTCGATATTTTGTAGCGGTCGTGAGCCAACCAGACCAGTTTCCAAGAATCCCTTCCTTCGTCATCAGATTCTGAGTCTGAGTCGAACTCAGGTACAGGTTGAATATTCTTCTTTGGTGGTTCTCTTGGAGTTTTCCCTGCAATAACAACTATACCTTCCTCGACCATTGCAGTATCAGCTTGATTATTTAACCTTAATATAGAAGAAAATGATTCAAAATTAGTTACCAGCTTTGTCTCAAAAAACTCGTCGTCTGACTCAGGTTTGATTTCGACGTCGGGTGTCGAGTCTGACTCGGCTGTTTGTGCTTGGACCGAGACTGCAAGATAACTTTGGTAATCTTCTTCTTCATTTGATTCGCCCGATGATTCGAACATCTCTCCTTTAAAGACCTCAATATCGGAGCTCTTTTTGTGTAGGTTGAGTAGCTTCTCCCACATCTCTTTAGCACATCCAAATGAACCGACTAGCTTGAGTTGTTCGTTGGTTAGACCGCATTGTATGATTACTGTTGCCTTAGCATCAGTCTCGATCTTCCTTAGAGTTGGTTCGTCCAATTTATCCCAGGCGATCGACATTCCATCTTCTATAGGTACTGTAAACCCCGTTTGGATTATCATCCATAGCTCTAGATGGGCCTTTAGGTGGGATTCCATTAGCCCCTTCCAGGTTCTGAAGTTCTCGCCAGAGAATAGAGGCGGACAAACACTGTTCCATTCTTGATTGGCCATTAAGGATAATTCTTGCACACAAAAAGAGAAAATGGAAATGTACCAAGACTTGGTCTTGGATTACTAGTGCGGGAGAAGGAAAAAAATAGCCCAAAATAAATGTTGCATGAATTTCGAGGTGAAATAAAATAATAAAAATAATTTATGATAAATTTTTGAAAATGTTGATTTTGTCAATTCTGATTAATGATGAAAAAGTAAGAATTTAATGTTTAAAAAAAATTGCTTGAATTAGGGTAGCACGATTTTCGAGAAAAAATATTAAAATAATATTAAAAAAATTTATGATAAATTTTCAAAAATTGATCTTTTTAACAATTCTAACTTATGGTAAAAAAATAAGAATTCAAAATTGAAAAAGGCGATCGAGTGGTGTTGCACCAACCTCGATTAACGAGAAAGAAAAAAAGAATAAAATAAATTCGAAAATTCGAAAAACTCTCAAATTGGTGGTTGCACCAAATTTGAGCTTCCCCGCTCTGATACTACTTGTTGGATCGAGAGAACCGATAGAGGGGGGGTGAATATCGGAAAGCGTTCGGATTTAAGATAGAGAATTTGCACAGCGGAAGATAAAAAACAAAGCACGCAAACACAGTGATTTTTACTTGGGTCGGAGCCTAGGTCGACTCCTACTGCAAGGCCCACGGTCGTTGACCGTTTTCTATGGGCAATTCTATAAGTTCGCAAATCAGTTTACAGTATTGAGTTACAAATATAGCACAGTAAACTTAACAAATGAAAAGCTCTTCTTTTATCGACGTCCGATGTAGGTTGTCTTTTTCGGAGCAGCGGGACGTCGTCGGCTCGAGTTGGGAGGTTTCCGGAGCTAGGCACAAGAGCAGAAGAGCGTAGAAGCGTTGAATCGAAATTGTTGTCAAAGCCTTGGCGTTGGGTGCTATTTATAGCACCTCGGGGCGCCCTGGACGTCGGGGGCGCCCCCCATGTGTCACGCGATCCGAGGTTCGCTCGGTCAACCTCTATCCCACTCGAATAGGGATGAGGTTTGAAACTGGGGGTGCCCTGGACGCTGGGGGCGCCCTGTTTGACTCCTTCAGCGCAGGCTTCTCGGCTGGATAAGGGTAATCAGCTTCGCTGGCGTAGGCGCGGGGCGCCCGGGGCACTGGGGGCGCCCTAGGCGTTCGGGGCGCCCTGGCTGCTGGGGGCGCCCCGGCCAGTGAGCAGCCGAAGCCTTTGTTGCTTCATTTGTTTTGTGTTGCCCTTGGGGGCGCCCGGGACACTGAGGGCGCCCTGCTCAGATACTTGCCTCTCTCCTTTGGGCATTCTGAGCTGCAAACACACGTTCCTTCGGTCCTGCATCCAGGGTTAGTCCAAAACAATATAAAGCATTAGAGTATTATGTTTATACAGCCTTAGCTGTCTTGGTTCTGACTTTGGGCCTCCCAAATGGAGCCCTAGGTCGAACCGACGCCTACTGTTCCCTCGACGGGGAACGCGTCCTCACCTACTCCTCTCGAGAGAATGTACTTGATGCCAACCGTTCCTCTGGTTGGACTTTTGCCTCGCGGTCCTTCGCCAGGTCTTGAATACCGAGCTGTCCTTCACCCGGTGCCTAGCTGTCCTTCGCCAGGTCTTCAGTTCCAGGCAGTCCTTCGCCTGGTTCCCAGCAGTCCTTCGCCAGGTCTTTGGTTCCAAGCGGTCCTTCGCCTGGTGCCTAGCAGTCCTTCGCTAGGGCTTTGTATCCTGGCATTCCTTCGCCAGGTGCCTAGCAGTCCTTCGCTAGGGCTTTGATACTGGCAGTCCTTCGCCAGTTGCCTAGCAGTCCTTCGCTAGGGCTTGGATACTGGCAGTCCTTTGCGAGGTGCCTAGCAGTCCTTCGCTAGGGCTTTGTATCCTGGCAGTCCTTCGCCAGGTGCCTAGCAGCCCTTCGCTAGGACTTTGTTTCCTGGCAGTCCTTCGCCAGGTGCCTAGCTTTCCTTCGCTAAGACTTTGTCTCTGCACACTTGAGTAACATTGTTAGATCACAAATAAACTTAACTTTGAATCCTTTGCCAATATCAAAACAAGGTTCGATATGGTGCTTCCTGCACCAACAAATCGTTCTAAAGCTGCTCTAAGGTCCTTGACTTGAGTTTTCAAGCAGGAGTTCTCTTTCTCAAGCTTTTCAACTTGAGTAGAGTTTCCTTCTTGAACCTTCTCAGTCAATGATCTAGAGTCAGCGTCCTCTTTCTAGAGTTTTACATCCTGTCGGAGGGGCTCGACTCAGATTTTGGGTTTCGCCAAGTTACTAGGTACGTAAGCAATTAATTCAACTAATTCAACTTTAGAATAACCACTTACAGTTATTTTACCGTCTTCCGAAATGGTGAGCTTTTCGTCGTCCGATTCCGATTTTGATTCGGTGTCGATTTCTTCCGAAGCAGCCAAGGTGAGCAGGTTCGATTGTGGGGCCTCTTCTTCTTCTTCGGAGGAAGACTCGTCTCATGTGGCTTGAAGAGCCTTTTTCCTTCTTGTCTTCTTGGCTCCTTTCAGATTACGGCACACCAATTTGTAGTGTCCCTTCTTGTTGCATTCGTAGCATGTTATGTTTGATTTGGTTTTAGATGTTGATGGTTCAGCTGCATCTTCTTTCTTTTGGCTGGATTTTCTTCTGTTGGTCTGATGTTTCAACTCCTTGTAGTAGTCTCGGGCTAGCCGAACCAGCTTGGGTCGATCCCCTTCGCTGTCTTCTGAGTCTGAGTCTAAGTCAGACTCGGGTGCAGGTTGAGGCTTCTTCTTGGCCACCTATCCTATTTTTCCTGCAAAAAGGGTAATACCTTTCTCGGCTAAGGTGCAGTTAGTCTGCTCATTTAATTTTAGAAAGGTCCCTAGAAACTTTGTACGCATCTACCATAGATGCCCACAAAGTATTTCTCGGGAAGGCGTCAAGGGTATACCTGATAAGGTCACGGTTTTCTACCTTGCAACCGATTGTGAGTAGACCGTTCATCAGCTCCTGGATCCTGGCGTGGAGCTGGGTTGCTGACTCGCCTTTGTTCATTTTGATGGTGTATAATTTGTTCAGCAGAAGGTCCCTTTTGCTGATTCGGGTGTCGGAGGTTCCTTCGTGCAATTCAATCAACTTACTCCAGAGTTCCTTTGCACTGTTGAAGGGTCCCACCCGGTTCAGTTCTTCTTTGGTTAGTCTGCATTGGAGTGTCTGGGCCGCTTTAGCATCAGCCTCGATCTTTTTCTTCAGCGAGGCATCCCATTCTATATAAGGTTGTGCCACTCCTTCAACATTCTTCGGGATTCCAAACCAGATTGGATTATGATCTACATATCCACTTGAGTTTTCAGGTGGACTTCCATCCGACTCTTCCAGTAGGAGAAGTCTTCTCCACTGAAGAGTGGTGGTCTGGCTGTGCTGAACCCCTCTTGCATGGCCATTAAGATTTCTGAAATAAAAAAACAAAAAAAACTTGTCCCAAGACTTGGTCTTGGATTAGTAGTGCGGGAATAAGAAAAAAAAATGATCGAGTGGTGTTGCACCGACCTCGATTAACGAAAGAAAAAAAATTCGAAAGAAAAGGAATTAAAAATTTCATAAAATCCGAAAAAACTCCAAAATTGGTGGTTGCACCAAATTTGAGCTACCCCGCTCTGATACCACTTGTTGGATCGAAAGAAACGATAGAGGGGGTGAATATCGTTAAAACTTTTTCGGATTAAGGAAAAGAGAAAATGCAGTGGAAACAAAACAATCACACAGAAACACAAGTATTTTACATGGTTCGGAGTCGCGATCGACTCCTACTCCAAGGCCCATGGTCCTTGACCATTTACTTTGGGCAATTCTATAATCGCGCAAAAGGTTTACAAATTTCAGTACAAGAATATTGCAGTAAATAAAAAGACCTACACTTTTCGTTACCGACGCCCGATGTGGATCGTACTTCGAAGCAGAGGGTCGTCGTCGCGCTAGAATCTCGAAGTCGAAGTTTGCCGGAGTGGAGCGCTTGAACGAAAAGCTTTGGAGCGTTAGAAAGTAGTTGTTCTGAAGCCTTGGGGTCGAGCACCCTTTTATAGTGCACCTGGGGGCGCCTGAGACGTCGGGGGCGCCTAACACGTGCCTTCATCTGCGAAAAACTCAATCTGCAGCTCGGTCAATGCTTATCCCCTTCGACTCGGCCTCTAGAGCTGACTGGGGCGCCCAGGAACTCCTGGGCGCCTAGCTTGACTTGGTCCGCTGGCTTCGTGGCTGATTTGCTTCGATTACCTCTTTGGCTTTGACCTTGGGCACCTGGGACCTCCGGGGCTCCTAACCCAGTGTGGTTTCGAAGCGTTCTTGCTTCCTTGGTGTTTTGGCTTTGACCTTGGTCGCCTAGCCAAGCTGCCTGCCCCCTTCCTTTGGGGCGTTCTAAGCTGCAGCAACACTTTCCTTCTATCCCTGCAACCAAGGTTAGTTCCAAAACATACAAAGCAAGAATATTAGTCAATATTTACAGCCGTAGCTGTCTTGGTTCTAACTTCGGGTATCCCAAATGGAACCCTAGGTCGAACCGACGCCTACTGTACCCTCGACGGGGAGCGCGCCCTCACCTACTCCTCTCAGGAGAGTTTATCTTTTGCCAACCGGCTCCTTCGGTTGGACTTTTGCCCAATCCCTCTGACTAGGTCTTCGTGTCCAACTTACGGTCAGGTCTTCGGTGCCCAACCCCTTGCCAAGACTTGTTGCCCAGTCCTCGACCAGGACTTCTTTGCCCGACTTCCGGTCAGGTCTTCTTGCCAGTCCTTGACCAGGACTTCTTTGCCCAGCCCTTTGCCAGGACTTCTTGCCTAGAGCACCTAGGACTTCTCCCCGCACACTCAGTGAACAAGTTAGACAATGATAACATCTTAACTTCTGAACCCTTTGCCATTATCAAAATCCAGGTTTGACTTAGGTGCTGTCTGCACCAACAGGGTGGAGGTGAGATGATAGTACGTTAGGGAAGCCCCTCTAATAAGGTCAAGTATATTCTACTTGGTCTGTTTAATCTGGTGGAACTAGCCGAAGCTACCGATCCATGACCCAAACTAGTTAGACCAAAATCTTTCAAGAAGTAACTTGAAGATGAATTTTCAGTAAAAGACTTTGTCAAGGAAAGGGTTGATGCTCCAATAAGGCTACGGCCAAAGAAGGCCTAGTGCCTCGACAAGACCTGGAAGCCAATTACTGAAAAGCAAATTCACTTTACTACTTGTTAAATTTGAATCTAACACAAATTTCAATTAATCTTAGATTCAACACATTTTTTCAAAAATCAATAAATTTAACCTTATAAGTCTTTCAAAATTAAGTCAATGTCTTTCAAAATTAACCATGCCTTTCAAAATTAAAATATTTTTGAATACCTGTCTCACAAAACCCATAAGGTTAACGTGATTGATAACACTAGACTGGGTGTGACAGACTAGGTTGTGAAAATCAATTTAAGCTATCCCGAACTCTAATTAGATCCAAATCAATAAATACTTTTTGTGTAGGAACATAAAGATTTGGACCAATGGATGTTAGATAGTGGATGCTCAAGATACATGACTGGAGACAAATGGAAATTCACCAAAATCAAGTTCAAGAACCTAGGCTCAGTAGCATTTGGCAACAATGCTACACTCAAAGTCATTGGGTTAGGTAACATTTAACTCAAGTCTGATTTTGTGATTACGAAAGTACTCTTGGTTGAAAATTTTAAGTTCAATTTGCTTAGTATAAGTCAACTATGTGATACTGGCTACGTAGTTATATTCACCAACTTTGATTGCCTGATTAGAAACCTTCAAGACTCAGAAGTTATGCTTAAGGGTACTAGGAAAAACAACGTGTATACTATTAATTTACCTTTAATACCAAAATACTTCTTGACTCAATTAGAAGAATCCAACCTCTGGCATAGGAGATTAGGTTACACACATGTTAATGTTAGTAATATGAGAGAAGTGTCCTAAGGCAATCGCCTTATGATTGTAATCATTTACTTTAATAAATGAAAATTCACTATTTGAGTATACATGTTTGTGTATTTGATTGGGATCTTAAACTCATTTACTGAATGTCCGCAATACAATTCACAGCATGAGAGAATTTGTGATGGAATCACAACTAGTGATTATCTCTACATGTGCAATTGTGAAGTATTGAAAATATCCCTAGTCGATGAATTGATAAAAACGGGCACTGTCAATTCTGTTGAGACTAGCATGGGTTATTCTCTAATCAGCTGATTCTCACTGGCTGGGGACATTGGGATGTCCGGAGATAAACATGAATGCTAGTTAAGGGAACTAGTTCATTGGAGTGACTGGCTGTAAAACTTCACATGATAGTCTATATATAGACATGTCAGTGAAGTTCTTACTGCAGCTTAAGTGCGATGTTCCTTTGACTTGCGGTGTTCAAGTCATCTTGGTCATGGAGACTTATACATTAACATCTTAAGCAAGCATCTCCAAGGAGGTGTGGACCCAGGATGGTTGGGTATAAGCCGAAGTACCCGAAGATGTTTGAACAGCCTACAAAGGATTCACCACTCCTTGCGAGGAGATGTATACCCAAGGCCTATCGTCGGATTGTTACTCAAAGCCTCTGGCCAGAGCATGACATGTTTAGAGTATGAGTCTCTTAAGAACATGAGAGTAATTAGAAATCCAAAGGACGAGAGAACATTACTTGGGCTAGGTGTGACGTAGTCAGCCTAGTGGGGACTGACACACATAGACCGTGTCCTGAACCAAGTGGGTATAAGATGGTGAAGGGAATGAGGCACGACTCCATTAGAGCTGCTGAAGGGTTTCAGAATAATTCCTGAGGTCAACCGTTGATCTTTCGATTAATTGGGGGTCATGATGTACTACTAGGTGCCACTCATGATCGTTCTATAATTGGATGATTATAGACGGCCAACATAAATCGAAAGCCTATTTAGTCACAC
>JAGFNQ010002276.1:19404-128284 GCA_024364735.1 Boesenbergia rotunda
AAATTTTCTTATGAAAATTTATTCCGTTAATTCCGTTAAAAGGGAGACTTGGCAATGGAGAGGCTACTATATAAAGGAACCAAAGACAAGCCTTGAATTCCAATTAATCAAGAGATTAAGAAGCTCTCTCTCTCCCTTATTCTCTCTCTCTCTCTCTAGGGCCGGCGCCCACCCTCTCTCTCTAGGGCCGGCGCCCACCTTCTCTCTCTAGGGCCGGCGCCACTTTCTCCCTCTAGGGCCGGCGCCACCTTCCCTAGCCGTGAGCCACCACCAAGACGAAGCGGGTCGCGTCTCCTTCCTCCCTTCACGGAATCTTGATTCCGTTACTTGGTGGTTAGTTTCCAAATCTCTCTTTTGATATTCTAGTTGTGTCTTTGGAGAATCTAGTAGTTCTCGTCGGCACAAAACTCGTGGCTTTGCGAAGTCATCCCGAAGAGAACTCGGCGTGGACGTGAATAGAGGCGGAGCTTCCAAGGGACGCTACGGTTGGATCTCGTCCCTTACTTCGAGTTACGCGAGGTACTAAGTAAATTAGTTTACTTTTCGCAAAATTTTAATTTATGATCATGTCAACACATCATAAGGTCGCATGCTAGATACGAGGTTAAAATAATTTGAGAAATTATTTATTTTAATTCTTCCGCTGCAAGTAAATATTTTAAAATTTACGAACCCGTATCCTTGTCAACATGCACCCGGTCCCAACAGTGGTATCAGAGCCGGTTAGTGTTCGACATAATCATATAATTGTTTTGGGGAAAACTTTGTCATGATCTCAATTTTGGAAAATTTTCCAATTATGGAAACTTACCAATTATTATAAATTTTAGATTTAGGAATTTCAAAGTTTGGAAATCCTTATGAAATTTCGCAAACTTTTGAAATATCCTAGTTTCTGAAATTTTATGATAATTGTGAAAACTTCTCATTTTTGGAAACTTTCTAATTTTGGAAATTTCCTATTTTGGAAATTTTTTAATTTTGGAAATATGTAAGTTTTCTTAGTACCAGAAACTTACAATTATTCTGAAAACCTATTCTGAAATCTCGCAATTTTGGGCACTTTCTTTCAAGAAAGTCTAGACAAATTAACGGATCATTAATTGACAATTAAATTCAAATTGGTTTTTAAATTATTAACAAAATTCTTTATTTTGGATTGAGCCTCGGGGAGCCGTCCAATTTAAAGTTAGTTGTTGTAATTTAATTTCCCATTTTGAATAAAATTGTCATGTTTAATTTGGTTACGCCTCGGGGAGCGGACCAAATTGGATTTACGATAAATTTCTTTTCTTTGGGTATCTGAGCCTCGGGGAGCCACCCTTAGAAAACAATTTGTTGTAATTAATTAATCCATGAATAAAAATATGTGATCAAATTTTGAAAATTTGATTTAAGAGGTGATGCTCTAACATATTGTTGTCTCCAAAATTAATTAGGAAAATGGTTTCCTATAGAGTTTTCTTAAAAGAGATTTTCATGAAAATAATATGTAGTTGAATTAAGGGAATTGTCTCTTAATTTAATAAGATTTGATTTAGAGAAATCAAAGTCTTAAAACATATTATTTCCGAAATTGATTATGACAATTTAGGAAATTGTTTCCCAAAAACAATTCCTTGAATAAAGTATGAAATTGGAATTAGGAAATCCGGTTCCTAATTCAATTAATGAGACTTGATAAATTAAGTCACATACATACTTTATTAAGGAAATCGTTAGTCATGACATAATTCTATGTCATGAGTGTCCTTAGAAAAGAAAGGATGAGACCCAAAACCCCTTACAAAATATTAAGGCTAACACCTTCCATTAATATGGTTAGAATCGGAGTTTTGTTTCTCGTTTGGGTTGATGGACACATCCATGCCCGGCTTGAACCTCAACATGTTCAAACCATGGAATTAGTTTATGAATAATATAGTTGGAGTCAGAGGTCAATCCTTAGTTTTGGTTGTTGGACACATCCAAGCCTGACTAAACGGTTGAATGAGCTCCAACCATATTAAAACTATTTCTTGATTAATGGGTCAGCCTTAAGTTTGGAGCATCGATTTGTTGTGCCACAGCTAAGGTCGATGTAAAGAGAGGTGCAGTTGGGTGCTATGTATAATGTTGCATACTTGTTAATGAGTTAACAACCCAATGATTTATGCAAACATTCAATTAGTTGATAGCATAAAGTGATAGTTACATATATGTGATATATAATCGGTATAATTACCTACCTTCATAGCTAAGAATAACTTGATGGTCACAGCCATGGTTGTTCTTATCTATGGTTGGATATCAACCTATTTGGAGATGTTTCTACGATCTCCCGAATTGATAAAAAGGGTTATTCAATTTGAAAATAAATAGGATTTTATTAATGTATGTTGATACATTCTTTATCATCTTCTCACATAAGCTCAATTTGTATTTCTAGGTTAATCACTCGATCATGTCTTCTCTGAATTTGCGTTCCATTTTGGATACCAATAAACTAACTGGGCCAAACTTCATGGACTGGGTTCGAAACCTGAGGATAGTCCTCAAGGCAGAGAAGCTTGCTTATGTCATTGAAGATCAACTTCCCAACCGTCCTCCAGAGGGTGCAACTCCAGACCAGTTAGTGGCCTATCAGAAACATGTGACTGATTCTGAACTTGCGAGTTGCATCATGCTAGCCTCTATGGTACCTGAGCTGCAAAAGCAGCATGAGCATATGGATGCTTATACCATCATCTTCCATCTTCATGAGTTGTTCGAAGAGCAGGCGAGATCCGAAAGGTTCAAAGTCTCCAGACTCCTCTTCACCTCTAGGATGCAGGAAGGCACTTCAGCCTCACAGTTTGTGTTAAAGGTGTTGGGGTACATTGAGCGACTGAGCACACTCGGTTTTGCAATGGAACATGAACTAAGTATTGACTTAATTCTGCATTGTTTGCCCAAAAGTTATTCACAATTTGTGATGAACTATCGGATGAACAAGCTGGAGACTACCATTCCTGAGTTGCTCAACCTGCTGAAGACTATAGAGCCTTCTGTGAAGCAGGATCAAAAGACGGTACTGTTAGTTGGTTCCTCGAAGAAAGGTTCTAAGAGGAAGGCCAAAGAACAGAATAAAGGAAAGAAGAAAAAGGCCAAAAAGACTGAAAAGACACCAAAAGGGACTTGCCATCACTGTGGCAAGGAGGGTCACTGGCGAAGAAATTGCAAGGTTTATCTTGAGTCCTTGAAGAAGAAGGCATCCGATGCCCCGTCCTCTTCAGGTATCTTCGTTATTGAATGTCACTCTATTTCCTCAAATACCTGGGTACTTGATACTGGGTGTAGCTCACATATATGTAATGACATACAGGGGCTAAGGAATAGAAGAAGACTCGTCAAAGGAGAAGCGAATTTGCGAGTTGGAAATGGAGCAAAGATTGCTGCTGTTGCCATCGGAACATATTTGCTAAAGCTCCCTACTGGACGTGTCTTAGAATTGGATAATTGTTATTTTGTTCCTTCGTTAATAAAGAACATTGTATCTATTTCATGTTTGAATGATAAGGGTTATCATTTAACTTTTAGTAACAATTGTTGTTACATAACTTTAAATGGCGTTCTTTATGGGAATGGAACTTTGTGCAATGGTATCTACACGTTAGATTTATCCGGTGACGTTTTCAATATCGAAGTTAGCAACAAACGTGCTCGAATAGATAATCGAATAGACCCCTACACGTGGCATTGTCGTCTTGGCCATATAAGTAAGAAACGCATGACCGAATTATATCGATGTGGAATTTTGGAATCATTTGAACCCGGTTCATTTGATACATGCGAATCATGCTGAAAAGGCAAGATGGTCAAATTACCCTTTTCCGGAAAAGGTAACCCAGTGGGAGAATTGCTTGGTCTAATACATACTGATGTATGTGGACCAATGTCAACTCTTGCACAAGGAAGCTATAGCTACTTCATTACCTTTATCGATGATCACTCACGATTCGGGTATGTGTTCTTGATGAAACACAAATCTGAAGCTTTTGAGAAATTCAAAGAGTTCAGAAATGAAGTAGAGAAACAGCTTGGCAAAAGTATTAAGATACTTCGATCCGATCGGGGTGGTGAATACTTAAGTCAAGAGTTTCAAGATTATCTTAGGAACAATGGGATATTGTCTCAATGGACTCTGCCATATACACCACAGCATAATGGTGTATCTGAGAGGCGCAATCGAACCTTGATGGACATGGTTAGATCTATGATGAATCATGCAACTCTTCCAAAATCCTTTTGGGGCTATGCACTTAAGACAGCTGTTTACTTGCTAAACAGAGTCCCGACCAAGGTAGTCTCTACTACTCCATATGAGACATGGAATAGTAAGAAACCTCACTTAACTCACCTTAAGATATGGGGTTGTCCTGCTTATGTGAAGCGGACTGTATCAGACAAATTGAATGCTAAGTCTGATAAATGTCTATTTATTGGATACCCTAAGGAAACAAAGGGTTACCAATTCTATCATCCCTTGGAACAAAAGGTGTTTGTTTCAAGGCATGCTGTATTTCTGGAAAAAGAATTTCTTTTATAAGAAAACAGTGGGAGTGGCATTGAATTTGATGAAGTTCAAGGAACTCCAATAGACATTACAGAGACACCTAGTCTAGACCCACAACCAATAACTCATAATGATGAGCTATCAGTTGAACCTAAAACAACACCACCTCTTCGTAGGTCTGATAGGACACGCAATATTCCAGAGAGATACCGATTTCTCATAAGTGAATCGAACGGCGTGTTACTCATAAGCGATGATGAACCTATCAGTTATGAAGATGTTCTGAAAAGTACAGAAAGGGACAAATGGCTTGAAGCCATGAAGTCGGAAATGAATTCCATGTACGAAAATCAAGTATGGGACTTGGTTAACCCACCTGAAGGGATTAAGCCCATAGGGTGCAAGTGGGTTTTCAAGAAGAAAACCGACATGGAAGGTAATGTTGTTACCTTTATGCTAGATTAGTGGCAAAAGGATATCGTCAGAAACAAGGAATTGATTTTGACGAAAACTATTCGCCAGTAGCTATGCTTAAATCCATTCGGATGCTCCTAGCCATAGCAGCTCATTATGATTATGAGATATGGCAAATGGATGTGAAAATAGCTTTCCTTAATGGAAACCTGCTTGAGGATGTATACATGATACAACCTGAAGGTTTCACATCAGTTGATAAAACCAAAGTATGCAAGCTTCGACGATCCATATATGGACTGAAGCAAGCATCCAGGAGCTGGAACATCCGTTTTGATGAGACAATCAAAGAATTTGATTTCTCACAAAATCCTGACGAACCTTGTGTGTATAAGAAGGTTAGTGGGAGTGCAGTCGTATTCCTAGTATTATATGTCGATGACATATTACTTATAGGAAACGATATATCAGTCTTACAGACAGTTAAAATTTGGTTGTCCAAAACTTTCTCCATGAAAGACCTGGGAGAAGCAACCTATATCCTTGGGATTAGAATCTATAGAGATAGATCAAAACGGTTGCTTGGTCTTTCGCAGTCTACATATATAGACCGAGTCTTAAAAAGGTTTAGCATGTCGGAATCCAAGAAAGGTTACCTTCCCATCAGGAATGGGATCAACCTTTCAAAGTCTATGTGTCCGTGCATAGAAGACGAGAGGATTTGCATGAATAAGA
The DNA here is from genome assembly GCA_024364735.1 of Boesenbergia rotunda. Taxonomy (NCBI): domain Eukaryota; kingdom Viridiplantae; phylum Streptophyta; class Magnoliopsida; order Zingiberales; family Zingiberaceae; genus Boesenbergia; species Boesenbergia rotunda. The sequence goes on from JAGFNQ010002276.1 coordinate 25,088, forward strand.
TTCCTTATGCATCCGCGATAGGATCTATCATGTATGCTATGTTATGTACAAGACCCGATGTATCGTATGCTCTGAGTGTTACGAGCAGATACCAGTCTGATCCAGGAATGGATCATTGGGCGGCTGTCAAGACAATCCTTAAGTACTTAAGAAGAACTAAGGATGTGTTCCTAATATATGGAGAAGGAGATATGGTAATACGTGGGTATACAGATGCCAGTTTCCAGAAAGATAAGGATGACTCCAAATCTCAGTCTGGATACGTATTTACTTTGAATGGAGGTGCAATAAGTTGGAAGAGTTCCAAACAAGACACCGTAGAGGATTCTACCACGGAAGCGGAATATATCGCAGCTTCGGAAACAGCAAAGGAAGACGTCTGGATCAAGAAGTTTGTCTCCGAACTTGGTGTTGTTCCAACCATTGATGAAGCAGTACCGGTTTACTGCGACAACAATGGAGCTATTGCACAAGCAAAGGAACCAAGGTCTCATCAGCGATCCAAACACGTGCTTCGCTGCTATCATCTGATCAGAGAGATTATAAGTAGGAATGATATACAAATTGAGAAAATTCCCACTGAAAGGAATTTAGCGGATCCTTTAACTAAGGCCTTGCCTCAAAATAAGTTTGAGGGTCATGTTAGAGCCTGTGGTATTGGATACCGTAGCGATTGGCATTGGGCCAAGTGGGAGTTTGTTAGTAATATGAGAGAAGTGTCCTAAGGCAATCGCCTTATGATTATAATCATTTACTTTAATAAATGAAAATTCACTATTTGAGTATACATGTTTATGTATTTGATTGGGATCTTAAACTCATTTACTGAATGTCCGCAATACAATTCACAGCATGAGAGAATTTGTGATGGAATCACAACTAGTGATTATCTCTACATGTGCAATTGTGAAGTATTAAAAATATCCCTAGTCGATGAATTGATAAAAACGGGCACTGTCAATTCTGTTGAGACTAGCATGGGTTATTCTCTAATTAGCTGATTCTCACTGGCTGGTGACATTGGGATGTCCGGAGATAAACATGAATGCTAGTTAAGGGAACTAGTTCATTAGAGTGACTGGCTGTAAAACTTCACATGGTAGTCTATATATAGACATGTCAGTGAAGTTCTTACTGCAGCTTAAGTGCGATGTTCCTTTGACTTGCGGTGTTCAAGTCATCTTGGTCATGGAGACTTATACTTTAACATCTTAAGCAAGCATCTCCAAGGAGGTGTGGACCCAGGATGGTTGGGTATAAGCCGAAGTGCCCAAAGATGTTTGAACAGCTTACAAAGGATTCACCACTCCTTGCGAGGAGATGTATACCCAAGGCCTATCGTCGGATTGTTACTCAAAGCCTCTGGCCAGAGCATGACATGTTTAGAGTATGAGTCTCTTAAGAACATGAGAGTAATTAGAAATCCAAAGGACGAGAGAACATTACTTGGGTTAGGTGTGACGTAGTCAGCCTAGTGGGGACTGACACACATAGACCGTGTCCTGAACCAAGTGGGTATAAGATGGTGAAGGGAATGAGGCACGACTCATTAGAGCTGCTGAAGGGTTTCAGAATAATTTCTGAGGTCAACCGTTGATCTTTCGATTAATTGGGGGTCATGATGTACTACTAGGTGCCACTCATGATCGTTCTATAATTGGATGATTATAGACGGCCAACATAAATCGAAAGCCTATTTAGTCACACGCACTACGAGTAATCCGAGAGATTTAAAATGAGTTGAAAATTGGATTTTCCAATCAAGAGAAATAAGTCGAATCTGAATTTATCAGAGGCGCATGGGAAGCTTAAAATGGCTAAGTCTTTTGAAGGCTTATCGGGCGAATTAAATGAGTTTAATTCACGAGGGATTGGACTTGATGTGGCCGGCTGATGAACCCAAAATGACTGTCACGAAAGTGGGTCTCAAATTTAGAAATTTATATATGTGCTGGAAACCCTTTTTGCAATCAAAGAAGAAAAGCGTAGTAAGGGGCCACAGGTCGTATTTTTCCAAGGACTAGTTCAAGTTGTTTGATTAGTACTTGAGTTATGTGTCGTTACTATTTTTGGGTTTCAAGTTAAATCTTGGGGTTTTGTTTCAAATAGACAAGAAAAAAAATGCAATGGAAAGGAGGGAAAGATTAACCAAGTAAACTAAACAAGGAATCAGCCGCTAGTGACATTAACTAATGAAAAACTTAGATGCTAATACAGCTTGACTGAAGTTAGGAACAAGACTGATTTCTGATGCAAAACAATTGCTTAAACGATTGAATAAGGAAGTACTTAATCTGCAAGAAATTAAAGAATATATTGTGCCACAACGATGCTAAATGCCCAAGCTGAGCTGCCCAATGCAGAATAAACTGAATACGAATTTGAATGAAACTGCAGTAATTAAATTCAAGCAGAGATTTATAACTAACTGCAATGACAGGAACAACCCTATACTGATGGAATGAAACAATTCAGACACAACTAAATGCAAGCAAGATGACATGCAGGGGAAAAGAGAACTGAATTCTAAGGAACAATTCTGATGCAAAGATGACATACAAGGAAGCAGAACTGCATATAGAAATCAGATTCAAGGGTAGGTGCAGATTTTTCAATCAAAATGCAGAACAGCAACTGCAACTCAGTAACAAGGTAGATGAAAGATGGCAAAAATTCAGAAATGAACTAAGAAGCAGAGATAAAACTCAGATGTTCAGAAACAGACTGAATGTAATTGGAAATAGAAGTCAAGTGCAGCAATTAACTAAACTGAATTACTTGATATCAAACTATGATAACTCTTTGCTTGATACAAAAGAAAAGAAATACAGGACTGATAAACTAGAACTCACAAAGTTTAAGCTGAAGTTGCAGAAATGAATTTGAAACGTAAGAGCAGAAATTGAACTATCTAGTATCAACTAGAACCGAATGCAAAACTTGGTCTTAATTTCTATGGAAGTAAAGTTACTGCAATTAGAATTCAGAAAGAAATCTAGAACCTGCTCTACACAAACTTAAGAAACTGAAGCAAGACCTAATTTGCAGAAACCGAATTGGCACAAACAGAATTCAGCTGATACGCTAGCAACAAACAAGTAATACACTGGAATTGAATACAATGGTTCACTGAGCAAATTCACTAGCTAACTAATTGCAGAATAGAACCTAAGTACTTCTGAAACAATTCGGAAAATGAAACTTAAGCATCTGATACAAAATCTGAAACGAAATGAACTGCAGAGTAAAAATTACAGCTAGAACATAAAGGAAATGCAATAAGAAACTAAACACCGATCTCTCTCCTTAGCTCCAGATCATCTTGTCGTCACACAAGACTGAGCTTCGAACCCCTAAGCTCCACAAATTGCTGGGAATCAAGCTCTGCGAAGTGATCCAACCAAACTCTGCTCAAAGCTGAAATCAGCAATCGATCTCCTTGATCTGATTGTGTAGGATGAAAATGATGATTTGGAGATGATCAGAGCTCAGCCGAGAACCCTCAGATTAGCTCAGATGGATGTGAATTGGCGCAGAACGAAACCAAGGAAATCAATTCACAGATCTGGCGAAACCCTCAACCTTCTCTGTTTTTGACCGAATCTGAGCTGGATTTCTCACGGAAAGATCTTCCCAACTATCTGGATCTGGATCAAGGATCGAAAACGATGTGATCACGCCCTCTGATTCAGAAAACTTGCAAAAAAAATCGAAGACAAAGTGAAGAAGAAAGAAGCAGCTACGAACTGGCGAAGAAGACGCGATAGATCAAAAATCAGATCTGAAGGCAGTTTAAGTAGGTAATTAATGGACGGCTGAGATTCATCCCGCTTCATCCAACGGTGGATCCTCTTCCGATTTGATTCAAAATTTCCAGATCTTGATCAGAGGTCAGGATCATCCTCGTGGTAGCTCGGATCTGCCAGATCTGTAGCGGATGGCTCAGATCAAACTGATATTTGAAATGGACGTTCTAGATTACTCTAATCATAATCCAACGGCTAGATGATCTCCGATTGGGCTGAAACTCTCAGATCTTGATCTGATCGCTCGATTAGACTTAACCCCAGCTCGGATCGATCAGAAGTTCTCAGATGGTCTAGATCTAACCATTCTTGCATCGGACGGTCCAAATGAGTCGACGCTTGATTCCTTTGATCTGGTCCACTTTTGACTCAGCCTTGACCAAACATAACCTAGCTCATGATCCCTCTGAGCCTGCAAAAGTTGATCAAAAATTTAGTAGCAAAACAACTCGAAAATATCAAAATTTGCAATTAAGTCCAAAAAGAGTATATATCCTAGAATCTAGAGTAAATCCACAATTATACAAGTAAAATATGGATCAAATACGGATTTAAGCATATGAAATGATCAACAAAATGACACTTATCACCGGCCACCACAAGGAGAGAAACCAATTAATTTGGTTTAAATTAAAAAATAAATCAAGCGCGATTTGTTTTATAAAATTATGGATAAATAAATTAATTTATATAAAGAAATTTATATAAAGAAAATTGTAGAAATTTATTCTTTTTATGGAAATTAAAATGAACCATGAATTGGTTTAATTTTAATTTATAAAATCAATTATGAATTGATTTTTCCATGATAAGAAAATTTTATACAAATTTTATTCCATAATTAAAAGGAGAGATGTATTTGTTTTATTATTAAGTTAGTTATAATAAAACTTGGCATAACGGAATAATTCATAAAAAAATTTATAAGATAAATTTCTTATGAAAATTTATTCCGTTAATTCCGTTAAAAGGGAGACTTGGCAATGGAGTAGCTACTATATAAAGGAACCAAAGGCAAGTCTTGAATTCCAATTAATCAAGAGATTAAGAAGCTCTCTCTCTCTCCCTTATTCTCTCTCTCTCTCTAGGGCCGGCGCCCACCTTCTCTCTCTAGGGCCGGTGCCACTTTCTCCCTCTAGGGCCGGCGCCACCATCCCTAGCCGTGAGCCACCACCAAGACGAAGCGGGTCGCGTCTCCTTCCTCCCTTCACGGAATCTTGATTCCGTTACTTGGTGGTTAGTTTCCAAATCTCTCTTTTGATATTCTAGTTGTGTCTTTGGAGAATCTAGTAGTTCTCGTCAGCACAAAATTCGTGGCTTTGCGAAGTCATCCCGAAGAGAACTCGGCGTGGACGTGAATAGAGGCTGAGCTTCCAAGGGACGCTACGGTTGGATCTCGTCCCTTACTTCGAGTTACGCGAGGTACTAAGTAAATTAGTTTACTTTTCGCAAAATTTTAATTTATGATCATGTCAACACATCATAAGGTCGCATGCTAGATACGAGGTTAAAATAATTTGAGAAATTATTTATGCTAATTCTTCCGCTACACGTAAATATTTTAAAATTTACGAACCCGTATCCTTGTCAACATGCACCCGGTCCCAACAGTTAAACTAATTTCTAAAATTACCCAACTTGGTTTAAGTAAAAGTGTACCAAAAATTAAGAATTTTGTAAACACAATATGTAACTCATGCAACCAAGGCAAACAAACTAAATCTACTCACAAACCAATTCAATCAGACTTAACCCAAACCACACTTGAGCTCCTGCACCTTGACCTATTCGATTCACATAGAGCCAAGTCACTAAGCGGGAATCGGTACTGCTTAGTAATTATCGATGATTACTCTAGGTTTACCTGGGTTAGGTTCCTAAAAACTAAGGATGAAACCTTAAATCTATTTATTGACTTATGTAAAATAATTGAAAACCAAAATGATACTAAAATCAAATGACTTAGAAGTGATCACGGGGGAGAATTTGAAAATCAAAGGTTTGAGGAATTTTGCAAAATAAATGAGTATATTTATGAGTTTTTCTGTCCTAGAACCCCCCAACAAAATGGGATAGTAGAGAGAAAAAATAGAACCTTTCAGGAAGCCGCTAGAACCATGTTGAATGAATTTAACCTAGCTAACCAATTTTGGGCAGAAGTAGTAAGTACATCATGCTACATCCAAAACAGGGTTCTAATTAACAAAAGACATAATAAAACTCTTTATGAACTAGACTGCCTAACCTACACTACCTAAGAGTCTTTGGGTGCAATGTCCATATCTTGAACACTAAGGACTACCTAGGTAAGTTTCAATCCAAGTCAACTCCAGGAATCTTCTTAGGATATTCAACAACTAGTAGGGCATATAGGGTTTATAATAAACAAACTCACAAAATTGAAGAAACTACAAACTTAAGTTTTGATGAGGAAATTGAACCAAAAACTAGTAATCAAAAGTTGAACCAATCAAATATTGATCAGGAAGACACTGAACAAACAATTGAACCACTGGTTGAACCTCTAAATGAACTAACTCTTTAACCAACTACTGAGGTCTCAACTGAACCAATAACTGAACCGACCCAAGTAGTTGAACCAAACACTAAACTGAACCGTCCAGCCGGACCCGAGGCTGAACCTAATACTAGAAAAACCAAGAAACCCAGACTCAGTCACCCTTCTGATCAAATTATGGGTGATCCAATCTTAGGAGTCAGAACTAGGTCTTCCTATAGAAATCTTAGTTAGATCACATTAATTTCAAAAATTGAACCTAAGACTATAGAGGAAGCCCTACCTGACCCTAATTGGAGCATAGCTATGCAAGAGGAGTTAGCCCAATTTGAAAGAAACCAAGTCTGGGAACTAGTACCTAAACATGAGGGTAAATCTATTATAGATACAAAGTTGGTGTTCAGAAACAAATTAAATGATCAAGGGGAAATAGTTAGAAATAAAGCCCGCTTAGTAGCTAAAGGGTTTAGTCAGGTCAAAGGGTTAGACTATGATGAAACCTATGCCCCAGTAGCCAGACTTGAGTCAATTAGAATGTTGTTAGCCTTTGCAGCCCATAGAGGGTTCAAGCTATACCAAATGAATGTTAAGTCTGCCTTCTTAAATGGGTTTATCAAAGAAGAAGTTTAAGTAGGACAACCCCCAGGATTTGAAGATCTAGAAATATCTGACTATGTTTTTAAACTTAGAAAAGCACTTTATGGGTTGAAACAAACACCTAGGGCATGGTATGAATGGTTATCAACCTATCTAATTTCTAAGAAATTTAACCAAGGTCAAATTGACTACCCTATTCGTTAAAAATTTAGAAAAAGATATTTTCATTGCACAAATTTATGTTGATGATATAATTTTTAGATCCACCAACTCTAAATTTCTAAAAGAATTTGTAAAAACAATATAAAGTGAATTTGAAATGAGCATGGTAGGTGAGCTCAACTTTTTCTTAGGATTACAAATTAAACAGACTAGAGATGGTAATTATGTTCACCAATCCAAGTATGCTAAAGAGTTAATAATGAAATTCAAAATGAATAATTCCAAAAGCTTAAGTACCCCTATGGCTACAAATGTCAAATAGATAATGACCCTGAAGGAAAGCCTGTAGATCTTAAGTTATACCGAAGCATGATTGGTAGCCTACTTTACTTGACCGCAAGTAGACCTGATATCTTATTTTCTGTAGGAATGTGTGCTAGGTACTAAACTTGTGCTAAGGAATCCCACTTAGCAGTCCTAAAATGAGTACTTAGGTACATTAAGGGTACCCTAAATGTAGGGATTTGGTTGGTATCCTAGGACTTTCACTTTTGAATTATCAGGATATTCGGACTCTGACTATGCTGGGTGCAAATTAGATAGAAAAAGTATCAGTGGAAGTTGCCAACTATTAGGGCATAGCCTAGTCAGCTGGTGTAGTAAAAAGCAACACTGCGTAGCACTGTCCACAACAGAAGCAGAATATGTTGCCCTAGGAGAATGTGTAGCACAACTTTTGTGGATAATGCACACTCTTAAGGACTTCCAGCTTGACTACACCCAAACCCAAGTCTATATTGATAACATTAGTTCAATCAACTTGACTAAAAACTCAATTCAACATTCCCAAACAAAACATATAGAAGTTAAACATCATTTTGTAAGGAATCATGTAGCCAGGGGTGAAATAGTACTTAAGCATGTGGACTCAAAATCCAACTTAGCTGATATCTTTACCAAACTCTTACCTGAGTTTGAGTTTAGCTTACTAAGAAGGCAATTAGGGTTGTGCTTAGTAGAATAGGACTGATCTATATTGTTTTCTTAAAAACTTTTCCTATTTTTCTTAATTTCTTTTCAAAAATTAGCAAATTTATCATTTCATTTATCAAGTTTTTGAAATTTAAAATGATTTTCTGACATAGTTTTCTTTCAAAAACTATCCCCTTTAAAACTAGAGCTTTTCGCAAATGAACTTAGCTTAGGCCGTAACCCTAAAACTGCATGCACCTATAGATCTAGAAGCCAGTATCTCACAAGCACCTTAGGGTACTTTTGAATGATAACCTAGACTGGGTTGAGATGCTTAGGTTTATGCCTTGATTCAAGATGCTTTAAGTCAGTGCATCTGCAGTAATTGGGGCAATAAATACAAGTTGAATAGCAATCAAGTTATGTGTCAAGCTTAGAAAATCTAACTTTAACAGATCACTTAACTTGACTAACCCTAGCGGAAGCTACTGTTTATAACAGTTAATAAGTATCTGACTGGGTTAGACAGGACCCGAACAAGATTAGTTTAAATTGGTTTGGTCCTCTTCTATTGCTTGCAGAAATTCACTAGAGTTGGTTCAATACTGAGTTCCAATTTGTTTAACTAGCTCTAATTCAAAAATGAATTACAATACTTTTTTGATATATGGCAAAGGGGGAGAGAAAGAAAAGAGAGAAAATTTTTAAATATTTTTCCCAATTTTTTTAATCCTTTTCACAAAAAGCTAAGTATTTCTAAGTGTTTAAAAATAATATTTTTGCTAAAGTCCTTCAATTTTTCCTAAATTTTTTAAGTACTTCAAATGTTTATTTTATGTTTCTAAGTGCTTTAAGATTGTTCTAAGCATCTTCAAAGTACTTCCAAAAATTTCTAAAGGATTTCCAAAAAAATTTCTTAGTGCACTTATCTTGAAAATATTCCGAAAGAAAATTTTCCTTAGTAAACAAAATTTGTCTGAGCTAAACTCTTTTGAAATGTTTCTGTTTGGAAAATGTTTTTGACGAACGTTTCTAAGTGAAATTGTTTTAAGCAAAAGTGTATTAAGATTTTCTTTAAAGTATTTTTCAAGAATTTTTTTTTAAGTGTGAGAAGCTTGCAAAAACGTTTTTGATGCTTGCAAGAAAGTTTTTGAAAATTTTCTAAGTGTAAAAAGCACCTTTTCAAAAATTATTGCAAAACTTTCTCAAAATTTGTCTAAGTGTAAAAAGTTTTTTTGGTGCAAATGCTTTTGCTTTTGCTTTACTTTTGAAAAACACTTAGTTAAAAACTTAAAGCTTTTGCTTTATTTTCGAAAAATACTTAGTCAAAAACTTAAAGCTTTTTGCTTTATTTTTGAAAAACACTTAGTCAAAAACTTAAAGTTTTTGCTTTATTTTTGAAAAACACTTAGTCAAAATTTTAAAGCATTTTGCTTTATTTTTGAAAAACACTTAGTCAAAAACTTAAAGCTTTTGTTTTATTTTTGAAAAACACTTAGTCAAAAACTTAAAGCTTTTTGCTTTACTTTTGAAAAACACTTAGTCAAAAACTTAAAGATTTTTGCTAAATTTTGAAAAACACATAGCACTTAGAAAGTTTACAAAACCCGCATGATATTGAAAATTTCAGAGGGAGAATATGCAATTCAGGGGGAGATAAATTTCTATTGTTAGATTATTATTGTTGTTAGATTGCTATAATATATTGTTTAACTTAACTTTTTGAACCGTGTTGCCATAAATCAAAAAGGGGGTGATTGTTGGTGCCGAAAGCGCCAAAGTCGAACCTATGTTTTGATAATGGCAAAGGGTTCAGAAGTTAAAAGTTAGTTGTGATCTAACAAGCTTATTAAGTGTGCAGGAAAGTCCTAGGTACACTAGGCACTAAGTCCTAGACGCGGGTTGGGCAACTAAGTCCTGACGTAAGGTTGGGCAATAAGACCTGGTGAGTGAAGCTGGGCACTAAGATCTGGTCGAGGACTGGGCACCGAAGACCTGGTGAGTGAAGCTGGGCAAAAGTCCAACCGGAGGAGCCGGTTGGCAAAAAGGTAAATTCTCCCGAGAGGAGTAGATGAGGATGCGTTCCCCGTAGGAGGGAACATTAGGCGTCGGTTCGACCTAGGATTCCATTTGGGAGACCCAAAGTCAGAACTAAGACAACTTAGGCTGTAAAAAATATTTAATATATTTGCTTCTTGTGTTTGGAACTAACCCTGGTTGCAGGAAACGAAGGAACTGTGTTTCTGCAGCTCAGGCGCCTCATTGGAAGGAGGCGCCTCACTGGGCTAGGCGCCTGTGTGGATACAGGCGCCCCAGTGCAAGGCCAAAATCATGCCATCAAAGCAAACTGCCACGAAAACCTTTAGACCAAGTCAAGCTAGGCGCCTGTGTCAGCTCAGGCGCCCTAGTTGAAGGGATAAGCGCTGGCCGAGTCTGCGGATAGGAGTTCTCACAGAAGAGGCCACGTGTAGGTGCCCCCTTCAACACAGGCGCCCATACGACCACTATAAAAGGGGGTTCACCCCCAAGGCCTCATCATAACTTGAAAATCTTGCTCTCAACACTTTCGCTCAAGCGGTATGCTCTGGCACGCTCTGCACTCGCGATTCAAGCTTCGTCGATGACCCGCTGCTCCAAAATTCCATCCACTCTGGTCGTCGGCAACAGCTTAAATTTCTTAAGTGTTGTAACTTCCTTTTTAATTCTATATTTATACTCCAAACTGTAAAGATTCTTCGAATTTAGAATTGCCCATCGTAAATGGTCAAGGACTGTGGGCCTTAGAGTAGGGAGCCGACCGCGACTTCGAACCAAGTAAAACAAACGGTGTTAGCGACTTTGTTTTACTCTTTCCGCTGCATAATTTCTCTTAATTGTCTGAAATTTTTAGATCGATATTCACCCCCTCCCCCCTATCGATTTACTCCGATCCAACAGTTTTCTTCACCTTGAAGGAGGTTTTTCATAGTGGAGCTTGTGCGTGCATGTGGATCCTTGGATTAGTCACCTCTCTGAGGTGGATACCAAGTAAACAAAGGTGTTAGCATTGTTCTTATCATTTTTATTGTTTTATTTGTGTTTGGCTAACAAGTTTTGTAGAGAAAATCGAAAGAAACTATTCACCCCCCCCCTCTAGTTGGGCGCCCGATCTAACAATATGCACATCACCCCTCTCTAGCCAGCCTTCCTAGACCTATAAGTGGTATCAGAGCCCAATTACTTCAGGAGAACTAACCGTTGCCTAAAGCAACAAGACGATGGCCGGATCGAGCATTCTCCCTCCAAAAATCAAAGGGGATTTTACGACCTGGAAAAAGAAGATGGATGTATTTTTTTTTAAATCGACTTCAAAATTCTTTTAGTAATTAAGTATGGTTTTGAAGTATGGTTTTGAAGAACCGAAGAATGAAGATGGAGGAGAAATCAAAGAATACTGCTGGAATAAAAAGCAGCAAGCTGACTTTGTGGCCAACATCAAAGCACAGTTTCATTTGCTAAGTGTACTACCGCCATAAGAAGTCAACCAAATCGGTACTTACGACTCCACTAAGGAACTTTGGGAAAATTTCATGAAACACCACGAAGGAACTTCGAAAGCCAAACTAGCGAAACGAGACATGCTACGGAATCAACTAATGAGCCTCCGAATGCAAGAAGGAAAAATGGTGGCCCAATTTCATGTAAAATCAAGGAGCTGATCTCCAGACTCATGAATCTCTGGGAAACGGTAACAGATAATGATTCGCTAAGGTATGCATTAAATACATTTTTGAGAACACCAGAATGGACCTCCATAGTAGACACCTATACATCTCTAAAGATCTCGAGGTAAGTAGCTTAGAGAATTTGTTTTCAACTTTTAAATTACATGAATCTAGATGTGCATGCATAAGAAAAGACAAGGTGTAGAATAACAACATCGCCTTGAACACAAGGAGATATAACCAGATGTAGAGTTTATAGTCGATGATGAAAAAATAGCCTACATGGTATGAAATTTTAAAAAGTTTTTTAAAACTAATAAATTTAACAAGATGCAAGCCATGAAGTACTCTATGAGAAAGAGAAAGGTTCGATACTATAACTGTGCTGAAGAAGGACAAATAAAGGGCAACAGTCCAAAATTGAAGAATAAAGGGTCAAACAAGTCCAAGCATAAAAATCTGAAACCAATATGGGATGAGTCATCATCAAAAGAGTCTGAATTCGAGGAGTATGTCACACTATCACTTATGACGAGTCACCAAAAGAAAAGTATCGATGAAGGGAGAGCTACGTCAGGAGAAAGCAGCGATGAAGCGGGAGCATCCAACTTCAAACACGACATGGTAAGTGAGGTATGTCTCCTACCTCTCGATCAGCTATATTCTGGTATAAGATCTATGGCTAGATCTTTTTATAAATTAAGGATAAAATATGCAAAAATGAAAAAGAATAATATTGATTTGAAAATTAAATTATCTATAGCATGTCTGTTAGATCTTTTTGACAAACTGAAGCATTAAATGATAAACTCAAAGAACAAATAGAATTGTTAAAGAATCATATATGCTCAAATGTTACAAATAACCCAAAAAGAAATACTAGATATATCGGAGGGCTTAATTAGTATATTAGGAACCATAGGAATCAAATTACAAAAATATCAAAAAACTATATTCCACCAACATTTTTGGTAAACATAGTAGATAGAAATCTTTATTTGGTTTCTAAATCTATTTTGAATTTTAAGTTATTTTTTTATTCATGTTAGAAATTAATATTTTAATTTACTGTGAACTTCAAAAATCTTAACACAATTTTTTAGATATAATTTATTTTTAAATTTTTCTATGATAAAAACAAATCATATCTATCCATAAAAATTTTTTTTGAAGCGTTAGACAAATTTTTATGATTTTTTAATCAAAGATTGAATTTTTAATTTTAAAAATAGTTAACAAAATATTTTTTAAAACCTGATTTTTTAGAAAGTGTATGTTATATTTTTCCCATTGAGAAAAATTATCAAGATTTTTTGAAGTCGAAATTTAATTTTTAAAATTATTTTTCAAAAATTTCTAGTTTTGTAATTAAAAGCATTTTTGATTTAGTAAGAAAATTTATTTTGTCTTGAAAATTTTTTAGAGTTAGATTGACTATTGTGATACTTTGACAAAAATTTTGGAAAATTTCTGAATGATAGATGAGATTCTACGAATTTCTCTTCGAAAAATAAATTTTAAATATCAAAAAATTTCGGAAATGGATTTTTACAATACAAATTTTTTGGGTAGATATATCTTAGAGTGCCCATATTGAAAAATTCAGCAACTAATTTTGGCAAAGAAAAATATTTTTTTTGGATTTACTCTAAAAAACAACTTGTTTTACTAAGTATAATTTTTGTGAAAAAGTAAATTATGCTTTTTGTGAAACTTTTTATTTTGATTAGAAAAATACACCTTATCTTTGATAAAAATTCTAGATCAATGTCAAAACTACCCTTTAGAAACTTTTCAAAATTATTTTCTAAACTTTTTGCTATTTTTAACCCTTATTTTTATGTGATCAAAGAGGAAAAAGTATTGATGAACGTAGGTTAAACATATTTTTATACTCTTATTAATGCTCATTCACGTGCTTTTCTTAATTCTAATTTATGTTATCGTACCCCATCATATCATTTTATTAGCATAATTACTTATTTTTGTTCAGAGATCTTTTTCTTATTCGTTTTGATTGATAGTATGTGATATGGAGCAAAAACGGAGCGAAAACGAAACAAAGGGGTCATCAGAGGCAAGGAGCAGACCCAGCTATGCCAAATGGCATGGTCGTGTGACCCGACCAATGCGTCACACGACCCGGCTGTGCCAATTGGCATGATCGTGCCATCTCTACTAAAACAGACACGATCGGGTCATGCATGTCTACACGATCGTGTGACATCCTCTTAGACACCCACATGACCCACTCGTGTCAAATGGTACAGTCGTTCCATGCCATTTCACCGCCCCCATAGGTCGGCCATGCAGATCTGCACACCCGTGCCACCTAGAAAGTAAGGGGTGTGCCCCCTGCTATAAAAGGGGATTTCTCCTCCCCTTTTCATCATCTTGTGTTTGGGGCTCCGCCCCTCACCTTAGGGAAGGGTTATCCGCCTAGGGGAAATTCTAGAGAGGTTATCCTCATCTTTTTCGATGGACTGTCCACCTCCAGAGTAAGGAGTTCAAACAAGAATACCGGCGACACATCGATAAGTATTCTTCTCTCTCTAAACTTCTCTTTTAGGTTGTAGATGCTGTTGGGACAATCTATGGTCCGGAGTGACCATGTGTTTTGATGTTTGGGCAATGTGTTTAAGTTAGGTTTACCCTTATATTCTAATATGTGTACGTGAGTGTGCAGGTTTGCAGGTTACACATATTGACTTAGCTGAACAGCTTCGGGTATAGTGAAAGGTGGCATAGAGGCAAGCCGTGAGCTTGTGTGCGCACCCGAGAGACCATGGATAGCAGGGACGATGAGCCGAAAGGCACGGACTTCGAGGCATGCGTGAAGGATGGTATGGAGGCAAGCCGAGGGCTTGCGTGCGCATCTGAGGGACAGGAGTCAATGATGAAGAGGGTGCGAAGGCAACAATCGAGGCTGCTGGTGAAGAGTCAGCTGAGTCATGAAGGTATGAGTGCTAAGGGAATGTACTCGGGGAACCCCTAGGGGTTGAGTGCTGAGGGCATTGTACTCGGGAAGGAAAACTTAGGTGGCTGTCGACTAGGCCCCAGGCAGTCGACTGATAAATGGGGCAGAAAGATCAGTCGACTGCTGTGGGAGCAGTCGACTAGTAGCAGCCAAAATTTGAACATTGGGGCTTCCAACGGTCAAATTTGAGTGGGGGTAGTCGACTGGTAGCGGCCAAAAAGAAGGGAGCTCTATTTAAAATGGCTTCATTTTGGTTGGGACTCTTGACAAATTTGGCTTTGATTAAAGGCCAAATAGTAGTCTAAGAGCTCAGAGGTGCGGTTGGGATTGTGGCGAGGTTTCTCCACCCACAAGGAGCTACACGAGCTACAGGAGGCCATCCGGGCAGTGATCCACCGAAGGATCAAGGGATCGTCCACCTTATGGACAACCGTGGAGTAGGAGCGTCATCTCCAAACCACGTAAAAGGTTGGCGTTAGCAATGTTTTAGTTTGTTTATTTGTTATTCCGCTTGCGCTTGCTAATGTCATAGGAAGAAAACCGAAAGAAGTTATTCACCCCCCTCTCTAGCTTGGCGATCACGATTTAACAGATGCTACTTTTCTTGTCTTCTTATTGTATCTTCTTTGCAATGGAGTAGATTTTCCTAGATCTAGGATGTAGGGAGTAGCTATTGTGTGATATTGATATATCAACTATGAATTTATCCATTTCCTTGTTCAATGAAATATTTATGTCATATTCTATATGTATTATGCCTTGTATGTGTTTGATGAAATGTGTGAGTAGTGAATACATATAATTGTGAAGGTTTGGTAGCCACGTAAAGGAAATATCTGAGATCGTATGACTAGGGACACTTAGTGATAAAGGGTTTCTTTAATATGATATCTTGGGGGTTACCTCGAAATTGAGATCAATCTTCTATAAGAAATTATCTAATATTGCTTAATGAGTTTGTCTCTATCCCGTGTTAGGAAGTGTTTTGCATAATCTAGAGACGTATGACTGGGGACTCTTAATAACAAAGGGTACCTTTAACCGAACTCTCTAAGTTTCCTTCTCTACTTAATGGCATTAGATGCCTAACGGGGAAACACTCCGGTGCACTTTTGTAAAGTTCACACCAGTCTCTAGGTTACCTTCTCTCTCCCTCTCTTTCTCTTCTCACTCTCTTGTCTACAAGCTCACACAACCTTCGATCATCTAGATAGCTTACTTTGTGGATTCGGCTCATGCTTAATCAATAGTCATTGTGAATACGATAATCTTTTATATTACTTAATGACATTTCCGTACACTTGCGAATATCTCAACAAGTTTTTGGCGCCGTTGTCAGGGACTGTTCACATTAACAATAGTTGATAAGCAATTTAGTTACTCTAGACATTTCTTTTTCTTTTTCTTTATAAATTTTTTCACTTTCTTAATTTTGTGGATAGCTTGCATTTCAATTCTCTTTCTTTTATTTCTGCTTTTCATACTTGTTTTTATTTCTGCATTTTTGTTGTTAATTTTTCTTATATTATCCAATGAGCTTTGACATGAGAAACAAACCCTGATAGAATTTTTCACACTCATATCTGCAGTGTTTGTATCTCCCCGTATACATCCTCAAATTGAGGATTATGATTCAGATACTGATCAATATGAGTACCTCTACAAAATTTATGGTAGCATAACTCTTCCAGCTGCTATGTGTCACTTCTTCCAAAAAGCTGCTAACACTTTTATGGAACTTCCGTGTTTATTTCAACCTCAACCACAAGTTCTATGCGATCCAGTTTCTAGCATTGATAGCTATGATTGGGGAAGTCAACAAACTCAGAACTTTCAACCCTAACAAATTCCTGAGCATTATGAGTATTTCCAACTATAGTAGTTTGTTCCTAACCCACCTCAATAGAATAATCAGGATTGGATGGATCGTCAATATTTTGATTATAGAAGCATGGAAGGTAGAACTGTCGGACGGGCCTATGGTGCGGCGGATCGACTTGTAGTGGGCCAATCATTTGGCAGGGCAGGGTGAGCCAACTCGTCATTTTGGCAAGTTGGAAAATTTCCAACCCAACCTAATCTATGGGGGGTTGTGGGTTAGGAAAGTCAACCAACAGACCTATCAAAAATTTAAAAAAAAATCATATATTTAATATTTTACTTCGGAAAGATTTTATCTATCAAATGCATCCAAAATTATGTATTTTAAATGTACATGGACACAAATAAATACATATAGTTGATGAAAAATATTATTTTATTTCAAAATTATAACAAAAAATAATAAATTGATAAAAAAAAAGGCATAGCTTACATGTGTTTTTCAACCCACGGGCTAATCCAACCTCATTGCAGGCCGACTCGCGTAGGTTGTGAGTCTAGGCGGGTTGGCCCGCTGCGGGCTTGGGTTGACAAAATTCTAACCTAGCCACTTAAATTATTTGGTGGGGCGGGCCAACCCGATAGGCCTAACCCAAATTAACGACCCTAATGGAAGTGTTGAGCAATCTTTTCAAGCACTTCAGAGCCAATCAGAATTCTAGGATGATTTAACACTAGATGGACCACATCAAGCTCAACATATTGAGCCAGTTTTCTGGGAAAAATAGTAAGACTTAGAAACTCTTACTCCCAGTCAGATGAAGACTACAATATAAGTTTTTGAAGAGTTCTTAGTGCAACGAGAAATTTGGTTTTTATAGATATTATATCAAATCAATGAAAATATTGACTCTGATTCTATATCTCTCCATGACTCCTCGGTTGCCATACATGACATTGAGATAGTTGATGATACTCGAGATATGGATAGAACTTTTGATTCATTTCTATACACCCTAGTCGATGTTCTTGTTTTAACCCTCAAAGATATTGAGGATAGTTCATGCTTATTTATTGACGAAATTATAGATGGGAAGGATATTAATGTCGACAGTTGTGTGGATAATATTGACGTAAATGGGCTCTTCACCACTTATGATGAAGTTGCTATGGTGGATACAAGTATAGGGACATTTGATTTAGAAGACACATCCCAAGAATCACCTCCTTTGCTCACTCAACCAACTGAAGCAGTGAGAGTTGAAATTGTTGAGGATACATGTGTAGGGACTTGTGAATAGACACAAAGCCAAAAAATCATCATTTTCAGAGGCACCACCACTTGAAAAGTACTAGAGGTGCTACAAGACCACGAGGAAGTCATGCCCACTTGTTTGGAACTTTTAGGTAACTTTCAGCAATGCAAGGTCAGTATTTCTGGAGATCTTCTAGAAAATTTAATAGAAGTACCTATAATTGATTTCATTAGATGTGATGCATACTCAAACTTAATATGGCTGTAGTTCTTTCTTATCTTACATATGCATGAGAGATATGCTTTTCCATGGGGTGTGTAGATTTTTGTAGGGCCGAAGATTGGATCCTTCGTCTGAATCGTCTCCGACCACCTGAAAGAACTTTCAAGGAGACAATAAATGGGAGAGCTTTGCCTCATTCTTGGTTGAAAGCTCTCTCCCAACCTTGGGGAATTGGAAAGAAAACATGGTAGTATCTCACTCCAGCTAGATTAATATTTCGATAAATTTGTCAAGGTGGTCGAGCTAATGACCTAAAATAAGAGTATTTTGAGATGCAACAACCTTGTTTTCATTGTAGCTTTTAGTTTCTATCTAATTTCATAATTAAATCCCTCTACTTAATTTTTTCTTGTCTATTTGTTGTTTATAAGATTCAAAGTCAACAAAGAGTGCAAATACAAGAAAAGAGGAGTGACTCAGAATAATTCAAATATTTGACATGTACCACTTGGTAACGCCTTTCACCATCGAACCTCCTCAATATTAGCATGTTGTTTTCATTGGGATAATACAAATTTTAAGTTTAGGGGATGTATATATACATTGGGGGTTTTAGTTAGTGCTAGCTAGTTTTTGTTATATTTCTTTTTCATAATAAAATTGTTTAGTTGCACCAATCATTATATTATCCAAACTTGTTCTCAAGTAAAAATTCTAGCACGCTTATTCTTGATTCATGTTGTTTATTTTTAATGCTAGTGTGATTGGTAGATGATTTTTCTCTATCTTTAGTAGAATGAAGTGAGTATTATTTTATTAAAAATATTTGAGTGATAGCCTAGTCTTAGAATCTATTAAAAATAGTCATGATTTATAGAACTTGATTAGTATTTATGTTTCCATAGTAATTTCTCAAATATATTTTGGTTACTAGATAATGCTCGGATCATGTCAATTCATTTGAAAAAATCAATATCCTTGCATTTACATCTGTATATATGCATTTGTATATGTTAGTGCTACATTTTAAAGCACCGAAACAAATGGGGAAAAAATCATTTGAATAAGGAATATAAAAAAATAGTTATCATGAGTGGAAACTAGCAATGGAATAGCCGATCACCCACTTGATTCGCCAGTTCGTCCTACACGTATTAGCGCGCAACGGAATACACTACAAACTAAAACTAACACAAAGGAAGACAAACCAATTTAATGTGGTTTGGAGATAAAGCTCCTACTCCACGGCTGTCGGTAAAGTGGATGATCCTGATCCGTCGGTGGATGACTCCCCGGAAAACCTCTGGCTAGCTCATGCAGCTCCTTGTGGGTGGAGAAATCTCGCCACATACCGCAACACTCACCTGAGCACTTAGACTACTAATTAGCCTTTAACCAAAGCCAATTTCATCAACCCTAGCTAGCTAAACTGAGCTCCCTTAAATAGAGCTCGTGGCTAAACTAGCCATTACCAGTCGACTGATGCCAATACCAGTCGAATGGTTCTAACTGAATCTGAACGTTATAGCCCAACGTTCGAATTCCAGCCGACACCATTCGACTGCACAGAGGATCAGGCAACTGATCTTTCTGTGCCCTATACCAGTCGACTGCTACAAGCCGTAGTCGACTGCCGAAACCCTAAACATAGGGTTTCCCTACCCGAGTACAATTCTCTCAGCACTCGAACCCTCACGACTCTGCTGACTCTTCACCTAGTTGCCTCGACTTGTTGCCTTCAAGCCTTCGTTTACTTTGGCTCTCATCCCTCGGATGCATACGAACCCGCGACTCGTCCTCATGCCATCCTTCGCATATGCCTCAAAGTGTGCTTCCCTCTGCTCATCGTTCCTACTTTGTCCATGGTCCCTTGGATGCATACAAGCCCACGACTTGTCTCCTCGGATGCATACAAGCCCACGGCTTGTCTTCTCATGCCATCCAGTTAAGCCTATATATATCCTGTAAACCTGTATACTCACATACACATATCAAATACAAGGGTAAACCTAACTTGAACCCTTTGTCCAAACATCAAAACACATGGTCACTCCGGACCATAGATTGCTTCAATAATCTCTCACTTATTTATGTTTGGCAATACGTTTAAGTTAGGAAAAATAAATAGCAAATATAATGCTAAATAAATATTTGGACTTACGTTGCCAAGGCTACACCTTAGACTTATACCGCCAATGCATATGCAATCATGCAATGCATGGATCCTATCACAACGCATCCCTACACCTAAACTCCTCAAGAGTTAGGATTTTTACCAAATTGGGCTTTTTAAGAGCATCTCCAAGGCTCCCCCTACATTGGACTTACAAAGGCTTTTTAAGAACCTCTCCAAGGTTTCCCCTTTGCCAATAAATGAGTAACAATGCTGCCCCATTACTTAATCTCCCGCTTGACCAGGATTTCTTGCAAATGCATGTTTGATTTCCCACTTAAACCTAACACTTCTCCCCCTTTGCCATACATCAAAAGGACTCCAAAAATATATCAATTATTGGATACTTTAGCCTCTAATGAGTATAAACATTGTGTATTAACCCCCATAAGATTATACACGGGTTTAATTATTGGGTATGGCTTGGCGGGTTTCCTAAGCGAATACTTAGTTGTTCCGAGAAACCTCTCCATATCTATAGATTAAAAACTTAATCCGAATCGAGACCCATCTCCCAACGACCATCTCGTGCCATATCGAACGATCCAAATTACAACTCGTCCAATTACAAAAATCGGCCATTTAATTTGCTTGACCGTTCGACCACGGAAAAGGCGATGAGTGGATTATCGGCTTTCGTGTTTATGGTCGGGGTCCAGTTAGTGAAGTATTGGCTATGATACAAAATCAAAATAATAAACTAACTAACATGAAATGAGAAGGCAAACAAAACATGGCACATAATTAAACAAGGAGCTTGGGAAAGAAATATACCTTCCCGATCACCTCGCAGCCTTCTACCTTATGTCCCTCCCTTCCCGGACATCGTGTGGGAGACGATCTACCAAGAACCGAGATCACTGAGGCACTCCAAAGGGCCTTCTCTTCGCGCCAACACAAACCCTAGCTCAAGGGTTTGGAACCGCCGGCCACCCTCCCTAATTCCTTGCGCCACTGGCCACCTTGAGCCACCAAACTCCCGCCGGCCACAAAGAAATCCAAGGGACGAAGGTGTAGAAGAGGATGAGGGAAAAACTAGATTTTTCTTCCACCCAAACCTGGCCGAAACTCCCTCCTCCTTCAAACTTACGGCGTCGCCGCAACCCACCCTTGCGCCACCTCCCACCGGCCGCCGGCGCCCACACTAAAAAAGGGAGAGGAAGTCTCTCCCTTTGTCTAGTAGAGGCTAGCCACCAAGTGCATGAGAAGGGAAGAAGAAAAGAAGAAGAAGAGAGACTCTTCTCTTCATGCCTTTGTCGTGACCTAGGAGAGAGAAGGGAGAGAGAGGAGAGGAGAGAAGCCTTGGGTTGTGATCAATTGATAAAGCCTTAGGTACATGATCTCATAGGGTATTTATAGAGCTAAGGTAGGGACCAAGAGGAGGAGTTGGATCTTGGCCCACCAATGGATCTAAACCCAATGCATTAATTAAGATCCATTCCACTAAAGGATCTTAATTGAACTTCCTCACCAACCCCCATATTTTCATATGGGCTCCACATATTACGAGTCGTCCATCCCCCCGTGTTTAAGTTATCGAATGTCCATTAATTAATTTAAATCACTGACAATTCAAATTAATTAACTTCTGGGTTCTTGACTAGTACCACTCAACCTTATCATCATGCTAGATCAAATCCACCTGCAGGGTTTAGCATGATGAACCTTTTGAGCTCATCACGGAGGCATCATCAACCCGACTCACCAGGATATGGATTCCGTCAATAATCAACAGCACATCATATTATTAATATTATCTCCCAACTTATCGGGCCTATCGATCTAACAGAATAGATCTCGCCCATTGGTAAATCAAAGAAATAATAATTAATAATATATGCCCATTATTATATCGGGATTAAGGAATTGTACTCCATAATAGAATCTTGAGGTCCTATCCAATTATCGAGTCAGTATAAAATGGATAACCTCTGGTTTTGGTCCTGCTCAATGTACTCAAAGCACACTAGTATAAATCTATGGTCAAGACCAACCACACCTAATTACACTACAATCATTCCGGTGGATTGTCCAAATTCATCTCAGTTGTGAGCCTCTACTTATACAAGGCAAGGAACTGATAACATGGTCTTCCGTGTGACTCCACACACCATGTTATATACAATGCGTAGTAATGGACTTCATGCTTGTACTAATATAAACAAGCACCTAGTGTACTTATGATTCTCTTTTCAAAATGAAGATGTTCATATAAAGAAGTCATGTCTTTCAGTATACACATCTTACAATCTCTCACTTATACTTAAAGATCTTGATGTTCTCTTACTGCTATACATCTGACTCCCATATCCTCCACATGTCGATCGAAAGCTCTAGATGGAAGAGATTTAGTGAAAGGATCTGTCAGGTTGTCCTCTGATGCAATCCTGGCGACAACCACTTTTCCTCGCTTTACTATTTCTCGTATCAGGTGGTACTTGAGCTCTGTGTTTACTCGCCTTATGGGCTCGTGGTTCATTCGAGTTTGCAATTGCACCACTACTATCACAAAAGATTGTGATAGATCTGGCCAATCCAGGAATCACATCCAAGTCCATGATGAAGTTCCTGAGCCATACAGCTTCCTTGGCCGCCTCAGAGGCTGCCGCATACTCAGCTTCCATGGTGGAGTCTGCCATGCATTTCTTCTTGACACTCCTCTAAACAATGGTTCCACCTCTTAAAGTAAACACAAACCCCATGGTAGACTTACTCTTGTCCCTATATGAATGAAAATCTGAGTCCGTATATCCCACAGGGACTAATTGGGCTGCCCGGTAAATCTGCATATAATCCCTAGTCCGTCTCAGGTATTTCAATATATGCTTTACCGTAGTCCAATGTCTCTGTCCAGGGTTACTCTGATATCTACTAATCATGTCCATGGCAAAACATATATCAGGTCTTGTACACAACATAACATACATGAGGCTTCCTACTGCCGAAGCATAAGGAACCACATTCATTTCCTCTATCTCCTTTGATGTTTTCGGGCACATCTCCTTGGATAGAAGAACTCCATGCCTGAAGGGTAGAAAATCCTTCTTGGAGTTTTCCATGCTAAAACGAGACTAGACAGTGTCAACATATGAAACTTGGGATAAGCACAACATCCTTTTCCGGCAATCCCTTATGACCTTGATACCAAGGATGTGTCCTGCTTCTCCTAAGTCTTTCATATCAAACTGCTTTGATAGTCAGACTCTTACGTCTAATAACACTTTGGCATTGTTGCCAATTAATAAAATATCATCTACATAAAGTACAAGAAACACCACGACATTTCCATCACATCTTTTGTATACACATGACTCATCCGGGCTTTGAGTGTAATGACCCAGAAAATCTCCTCAATAAAACCCCCTGGGGTTTCGGCCATATCAAGGTTAAAGGGCTAGGGTAAACTCCTACCTTTCCAAGCATGATTAGTATGTTTCCTATGATATCTTAGGGGTAATAATGGTGATTTATATGAATTTGTCATGGGCTTGTTACCCTTCTAGGGTTTCAGCCAACACATGTTTTAGGCCTAGGGCTTAGGGTTAAGTCCAATCAAGGGTTCAAATGGTTTTCCATGGCATGATAGGTAAAGTATGGGATGTTAATCATGACCTAGGCAAATTTTCTATGGACTCACATTCCCTTAAGGTTTCGGCCAATACCCAAACCTAGGGTGTGGGTTGGGTTAGGGTCTCAAGGATGCATGTTTATAAGTTACCATGATGTTAGTACATAATTAAGTATGATGTAAGGATCTTTATATTACTAAAAATCTTAGTTTATGTGTTAGGTAACATGACCTTGTATGTTAGATTTTATGTTATGCTTTACTCATGAATATTTAGATCATATACCATGAATATATGTAATTGATGTAGGAGTATGCTATGATAAATAGAATGATGCATGTATGTAGATAAATGCTTATAATATATTTATGATTTTATGAAGGTATATGCATGTTTTATGATGAATGCCATAAACCCTAGTAGCATGTGTCATGTTTATATGTAGCTTACCTTGCATGCTTTATGATGAATACTAGGGTTATGTATGCCAGATGAAATGTATCATGTATGAATTGCATGTCTATTTATGAATCATGATCATGCAAGCTTTATGATCCAAGATAATGGTTATGTCTTAAGTATGAATGATAAGTATGAATGATGAAGGCATAACGATGATATGAAATAAGTATGAATGATAAGTATGAATGACAAGTATGAATGATGAAGCATGCATAGTTATTTTATTTTTATGAATGGGCTTGTACCGGACCGAAGTAAGGGTCCAAGGGATGGGCACCTTAAGAACGCCCCGGTTCTGGACTACCGAAGCTGTCCACGGTTCTGGGACTACCGCAGCTGTCCAACAGGGATGGGCACCTTAAGAACGCCTCGGTGTTTGGAACTACCGTAGCTGTTCCTACCCTAGTAGGTCGGGGCTCGCTACCTCGTATTTACTTAGGGATGCGTGCTTATGATGTATGTATGTGGTACAAGCCGGGGACCCCAATGATGTTATGTTTATGTTTAAGTATTTAAAAGTATGATTTTAAAAATTAAGCATCCTTATGTAAATGCATTTGACTCATGCATCCATTCATGTTATGCATCGCGCCAGGGTAAGTATGCTTATGCTATGTTAAGTATGTTTCATGCTCATGTATGTCAAGGATCATGCTATGTTAAGTATGTTTCATGCTCATGTATGTTAAGAATTGTGCTATGTTAAGTATGTTTCATGCTCATGTATGTTAAGGATTATGCTATGTTAAGTATGTTTCATGCTCATGTATGTTAAGGATTATGCTATGTTAAGTATGTTTCATGCTCATGTATGTCAAGAATTATGCTATGTTAAGTATGTTTCATGCTCATATATGTCAAGGATTATGCTACGTTAAGTATGTTTCATGCTCATGTATGTTAAGAATTATGCTATGTTAAGTATGTTTCATGCTCATGTATGTTAAGAATTATGCTATGTTAAGTATGTTTCATGCTCATGTATGTCAAGGATTATGCTATGTTAAGTATGTTTCATGCTCATGTATGTCAAGGATTATGCTACGTTAAGTATGTTTCATGCTCATGTATGTTAAGAATTATGCTATGCTAAGTATATTTCATGCTCATGTATCTTAAGAATTAGGCTATGCTAAGTATGTTTATGCTCATGTACGTTAAGAATTGTGTCATGCTAGGTATGTGTTAAGTTTAGGTTTATGTTAAGAATCATGTCATATGCTTATGATTTACGCCAAGACTATGCTTATGTTTCATGTTCAGAATTATGTTATGTCAGATGCTTGATATATTTATGTTTAAGCGACGTATGATTTTAGTGAGTAGGAAAGGGTCTTCCTATGCCTGTGTGCTTATAGTCTTATTTTTCTCGTACCGCAGATCAAGTAAGAAGTTACTAAGGGAAGCAGCAGGAGGGGCAAGAGCATGTGTGTGTGTGGCAGTAACTTGGCAAAAGATTCCTTTATTTACACGTATCGCATGTCTTGGGTTTTGAAATGCCTCTTCAGATTCTATGTTATGTTTACCTTGGTTATGCCTAATGACTGACTTAAGACTCATGATGTTTATGAATAAGTTACATGCTACTGATGATGATTATGAATAAGCTATGGAATGGTTATGTCATGCATGTCATTAATATGTAAAGTCCAATGACACTAGGTTCATGAATGACAAGTTAGGCATGTATAGATGTTTCATATATTAGTTGCATGGTTAGAAAGAATGTATAGAAGAAAAATTTATTCTGCTGCATTAAGATGTTCTATATGTACATGTATGTTAAGCGTAATACCGCTTCCTCGCCACACCATAAGGTGTGGGAAAAAGGCGGGCGTTACATTGAGTAAATCCATATAACTGGATTACTTCATCAAAACGGATGTTCCAAGATCTCGAAGCTTGCTTCAATCCATAAATGAATCGATTAAGCTTGCACACTAGATGCTCTTTGCCCTTTCAATGAACCCTTCTGGTTGTTGCATGTAGATGGTCTCCTCAAGACTTTCGTTAAGGAAAGCTATCTTGACGTCCATCTGTCATACCTCATAGTCCATATGAGCTGCAATAGATAAGAGAATCTGGATCTACTTAAGCATGGCTACCGGCGAAAAGGTCTCCTCATAATTGATACCCTCTTTCTGAGTGTACCCTTTCGCAACAAGCCTAGCTTTGAAGGTCTCAACCTTCCCGTCTGATCCTCTCTTTCTCTTGTAGATCCACTTACATCCAATGACTTTTACACCATTGGGTGGTTCTACTAACTCCCAGACATAATTAGAATCCATAGATTCTATCTCAAAGTTCATTGCCCTTTGCCAAGAATCTGCATCCTTATCTTGGAGGGCCTCGTCATAGGTCCAAGGATCTGGTTCATGTTTGCCAGAGACCAAGTCCGAAGACTCTCCCAAAAACATGAACCTTTCAGGCTGTCTAACAATCCTCCCACTACGACGAGGTACCACCTGTGTATCCTCAGTGACACGCGGTGCAGTGACTTGTGGTGTGTCATCTTGTACAATTGGTCCTAAGGTCGGAACATCCCCTCTTTACTCTTCAAGCACTAGTCTACTCTTGGGCTTATGGTTCATCACATAGTCTTCCTCTAAGAATCTGGCATTCGTACTAACGATTACCTTCTGATCCTTAGGTCTATAGAACAGACCACCCTTCGTTCCCCTAGGATAGCCTACAAATAGACATACCTCTGTACGAGATTCCAACTTATCAGTATCTCCCTTCAGCACATGTGCTGGACTACCACAAATCCGAACATCCAGTCCACAGTTCTGTGGGAGTAGAAGGGACTGACATAGATGGAACCTAGTTTAGTATGTACATTGCCATTTCCAATGCGTATCCCCAGAACGATTCAGGTAAGTCTGAATAGCTCATCATTGACCTAACCATTCCCATAAGAGTCCTATTCCTTCTTTCTGCAACTCCGTTCTATTGGGGTGTACCGAGTGTAGTTAGCTGGGGCTGAATCCCAGTTTCTGATAGGTAGGTCCTAAACTCTCCAAAGAGGTACTCGCCACAACGATCAGATCATAGTGTCTTGATACTTTTACCTCGATGTTTCTCCACATCAGCCTTGAATTCTTTGAACTTATCAAAGTATTCAGACTTGCGGCGCATCAGGTAAATGTAACCATACCTTGAATAATCGTCAATAAATGTGACGAAGTATTCAAAGCCACCTTTAGCCTGGATTGACATAGGACCACACAAATCAGAATGAATCAGTTCTAACACATCTTTAGCCCTATACCCCTTAGCCTTGAAAGGCCTCTTGGTCATCTTACCTTCCAAGCAAGACTCACAGGTCGGGAGATCTTCCAACACCAATGAACCCAGGGGCCCATCGGCTATCAACCTTTGAATCCTACTAAGGTTAATATGACCAAGCCTAAGGTGCCAAAGATACGTCTGATTCATCTTAGAAGGTTCCTTTCTCATATTTAAGTTAGATGATGAGCTATTAACCTCAGTTTGCATCGTGGGAGTCATTGGTTCTAGAGTATATAGATTGCCGACCATAGTACCCCGAACAGATAATCTCTCTATTTCTTTTTATAACAACTTTGTTATCAAATGCAATAGAATATCCATCATTTATCAACTTAGAAACTGAAATTAAATTCTTTCTAAACGAGGGTACATAAAGGCAATCTCTCAGAACTAATAATTTATTTCTCTCAAAAGATAAATAAAAAACTCCCACTGCAACTGCTGCCACTTCCGTAGCATCGCCAATGTAGACCACGATTTCTCTATCAGCTAGCCGTCGGGTTTCCTGGAACCCCTGCAGAGTATTGCAGACATGGTTAGTAGCTCCCGTATCTACACACCAGGTACTGGTAGATAGCACTGCTAAACATGTCTCAACGACTAAGCATGAAGAAATACCTTTGTCTTGACGACGGGGGCAGTCCGCCTTCCAGTGCTCAGTTTGCTTGCATGTGAAGCACTTGCCTTTAGGCTTCTTCACGCCAGTTCGAGGTCCTTGCGATGTTGCTGCCTTATTGAACCCACCATGTTTCTTCTTCTTTCTGCCTTTCGGCACAGAAGAAGAACCCCTCTGAGTTACTAAGGCCTACGAGTTCTGACGAAAGAGGCCCTCTGCCGCCTAGAGTTCTCCTAGCAATTCACCCAACGTATAATCACATTTGTTCATATTGTAGTTGAGCCTGAACTGCTCAAAACTCCTAGGCAGAGACTGGAGTATAATATCGACCTGGGATTCCCTGTCGATCTGTGCTCCCAGTACCTCAATCTCGTTGAGGTGAGCCATCATCTTTAGGACATTATCCTCACGGGTGTCCCTTCGACCATAGTGGTCATCATCAGACTCTTCATCGCGGCCTGCCTAGCAGCTCGACCTTGGTGCCCGAAAAGATCCTTGAGGTTCAGCATCATGTCACTAGTAGTGGGCATGGCCTGATGCTGATGTTGCAGCACATTCGACATGGATGCCAGAATGTAGCACCGTGCCATCTCATCTGCCTTGACCCACTTCTTGTAACGCTCCCTCAACTCTTCACCAGAGTCCTCTCTAGGCCTTTTTGGACATTCCTCGAAGAGTACAAATTTGTACTCTTCAGCAGTGAGGACAATGTCAAGGTTCCTCTTCCAGTCTATGTAGTTTGGGCCAATAAGTTTATTTTCCTTAAGAATTGTTGCTAGTGAGTTAAAGGCCATTATGAAAAACCTGAGAATCATAACATACACTACTTTAGAAATCGAAAATAAATTGATTTCTCAAAACAATAAATTTTCGAAATCAACCAACACCCCTATACACCAAGAAATGTGCATGCCACGATGGTGTGGATATATACGAATCCCTACATTCGTAAGAGGATGTTTTACCCATCAATCTTACTATCTTGTCAACCTAAATTTTTGACAAGTAAGATTAACAGTTGGTTCACTTCAGCTCTACAAAATAATAGCAGTGACTCCGATGGGGAGGATACTATTATTAGCATCTAAGTGTGCACCATTACACGACACTAAGAAACTTATTATCGATTATATGCCTTCCGATGGGGAAGTACACACGCTCTTTAACAATTTTCTATAGTCTTTTTCGACCCAGTGATCCGTAGAACAAGTCCATCCGATGGGGAGGAAGGCACTCAGAGCCGACGCGTAGACTTGTTCGCATCACTTATCAGATTGTAATGGAAGTCGTGGGACCCTTAAGGTCACTCTCCCACTTAGTAATTTATGTTGAGGAATTTTACTAGTACAACTACACAACCAAGCACATAACCAATATATGAAAAATACAGAAAATCCTAGATTTTCTAACTTTCATGGCCCTTGGTCTCTAATGTGCCTCCAGTCATTTCATCATTTCGTCCGCTCTTCCCTTCCTTCTGCGCAAGCTATCTTGAGGGATCTCTGAGTCGAAATGACTAGCTAATTATTTTCATTATCGATCCTATAGTACTCCACGAAGGAGTGTACATGAAAACTAGATCGAAAGTCAAATAAATAGCTCGGCTAAACATGTGTCGTATTTATTTACAAAAATTAAATACCTAGCCTCATCAACTTCGAGGACTAATTAATTATAATAATTTGCACAACTATTCACACAACAAATATTTTGCCATGACAAGTTGAAATCTCATGCCTGCAACACAAAGTTAGCCTACGCACATCCACATATCATTTGGAAAAATATAATATATGAAAAATGAAAAAATTAACTAATCCTTAAACACACAATGCCGGAAACCTCAGCTCTGATTCCAATTATCGGGTATGGCTTGGCGGGTTTCCTAAGTGAATACTTGGTTGTTCTGAGAGACCTCTCCATGTCTAGAGATTAAAAACATAATCCAAATAGAGACCCATCTCCCAACGACCATCTCGTGTCATATCGAACGATCCAAATTACAACTCGGCCAATTACAAATATCGGCCTTGTAATTTGCTTGACCGTTCGACCGCAGAAAAGGCGACGAGTGGATCGCCA
This sequence comes from Boesenbergia rotunda, assembly GCA_024364735.1. Classification (NCBI taxonomy): domain Eukaryota; kingdom Viridiplantae; phylum Streptophyta; class Magnoliopsida; order Zingiberales; family Zingiberaceae; genus Boesenbergia; species Boesenbergia rotunda. The sequence goes on from JAGFNQ010002276.1 coordinate 55,316, forward strand.
GCTTTTGCATTTATGGTCGGGGTCCAGTTAGTGAATTATTGGCTATGATACAAAATCAAAATAATAAACTAACTAACATGAAATGACAAGGCAAACAAAACATGGCACATAATTAAACAAGGAGCTTGGGAAAGAAATATACCTTCCCGATCACCTTGCGGCCTTCTACCTTATGTCCCTCCCTTCTCGGACATCGTGTGGGTGACGATCTACCAAGAACCGAGATCACCGAGGCACTCCAAAAGACCTTCTCTTCACGCCAACACAAACCCTAGCTCTAGGGTTTGGAACCGCCGACCACCCTCCCTAATTCCTTACGCCGCTGGCCACCTTGAGCCACCAAACTCCTGCCGGCCACAAAGAAGTCCAAGGGAGGAAGGTGTAGAAGAGGATGAGGAAAAAAAACTAGATTTTTCTTCCATTTAAACCTGGCCGAAACTCCCTCCTCCTTCAAACTTGCGACGCCGTCGCAACCCACCCTTGTGCCACATCCCACCGGCCGCCGGCGCCTCCTCCCTTCTCGCCGCACACTACAAAAGGGAGAGGAAGTCTCTCCCTTTGTCTAGTAGAGGCTAGCCACCAAGTGCATGAAAAGGGAAGAAGAAAAGAAGAAGAAGAGAGACTCTTCTCTTCTTGCCTTTGTCATAACCTAGGAGAGAGAAGGGAGAGAGAGGAGAGGAGAGAAGCCTTGGGTTGTGATCAATTGATTTAGCCTTGGGTTCATGATCTCATAGGGCATTTATAGGGCTATGGTAGGGACCAAGAAGAGGAGTTTGATCTTGGCCCACTAATGGATCTAAACCCGATCCATTAATTAAGATCCATTCCACTAAAGGATCTTAATTAAACTTCCTCACAACCCCCATATTTTCATATGGGCTCCACATATTACGAGTCGTCCATCCCCCCGTGTTTAAGATCTTGAATGTCCGTTAATTAATTTAAATTACTAACAATTCAAATTAATTAACTTATGGGTTCTTGACTAGTACCACTCAACCTTATCATCATGCTAGATCAAATCCACCTGCAGGGTTTAGCATGATGAACCTTTTGAGCTCATCACGAGGGCATCATCAACCCGACTCACCAGGACACGATTTTCGTCAATAATCAACAGCACATCATATTATTAATATTATCTCTCAACTTATCGGGCCTATCGATCTAACAGAATAGATCTCGCCCATTGGTAAATCAAAGAAATAATAATTAATAATATATGCTCATTATTATATCGGGATTAAGGGATCGTACTCTATAATAAAATCTTGAGGTCCTATCCAATTATCGAGTCAGTATAAATTGGATAACCTCTGGTTTTGGTCTTGCTCAATGTACTCAAAGCACACTAATGTAATTCTTTGGTCAAGACCAACCACACCTAATTACACTACAACCATTCCGATGGTTTGCCCAATTCTATCTCGGTTGTGAGTCTCTACTTATACTAGGCAAGGAACTGATAACATGATCTTCCGTGTGACACCACACACCATGTTATCTACAATGTGTAGTAATGGCCCCCATGGGCTGGATCAGCTGGTGAGGTACTCGCCGCTTGAATCGGAGGGCGTGGGTTCGAGGGTCGACGGTATGCGCGGGGGGTAAAACCTCGGCTGCTGTTTAAAAAATATCCCTCGCACCTGGGTGCCTCACCTGCCCAGCATTCACCGTGATTTACCCCCTCTGGACACTTGTGGGGCAGAGACCAGGGGGTCGTTAGGGTGGCGGATCCACCTTTTTGAATACAATGTGTAGTAATGGACTTCATGCTTGTACTAATATAAACAGACACCTAGTGTAGTTGTGATTCTCTTTTCAAAATGAAGATGTTCATATAAAGAAGTCATGTCTTTCAGTATACACATCTTACATTAATATCACTAGGACACTTTTCGACTGCTGAAAAATAGTTTCATCATGTATCAGTCGATTGAGACAGTTACCAGTCGACTGATCTTGTCGAAAAACTATACAGTAGCTAGTCTCTCTCTAGACAGCACTATTACCAGTCGATTAGTACCCTAATAACTGCATGTTTAACATTCTGAACCCAATTGCAGAAATGCATAACTAATTCCATGAATTTTTAAAAATTTTCAAATTTTATGGAGAAGTTTGTGGTACCCTTGTCTACTTGGAAAAAATATATTTAAAAATGTATCTATCCCAAATCCCATGATTGACACAAAACCCAAAACTATCTAAATGGTTCAATTGAACCTTGACCTAAAGTCCTAGTTTTGGCCTCCTCTTGATGTATCTGCCCATAGCAAACCACAATGCATCCCTAGCATTGGTTTATATGACATCTATATATCAAAAACTAATTTTCATGCAATATGACTCCAATGTCATATTGTCATGCATGACACATAATTCCAATGTGCTAAATCCCTAGGATTAAGACTCAACTCCTTCTCCAAATCCTTTAGCACACTCCATGGTCCATCTAGACTTTCGGAAGAAATCCTCCCAAGATTCATTGACCATGGGTCCCAACTTGTCTCCTAGAGCTCTCACATAAGCTCTTAGCCTTAGTCACCTCCCTAGGTGACTCATCTATAATCACAAGGTCACACCAGTATACCTCCGGTGACTTTTGGCCTACAAACCTAACCTTTTTAACCTTAGACACTTTGTCCTTGGTTAAGTTCTTCAATTTTTCCCTTTAAATGACTTTCCCTTGTCATTCTTAGGTTTCCTTTGCCATAGTCATATTGCACCCTTGCATATGACTTCTCCATAGCATTGGAGAACTTAGATCGGTATCCTAGACCCAATCTATCATTGTTAGATTTTTAACTACCCAATATCATACCTAAACTCTTAGATCCAATAGTAAATCTATCTAGGGTTTTCTCTAATTTATCAAGCTTTGCCCTCAAAGCTTGATTTTCCCTTTCTAGGTTCATAAACCTAGAATCAACATGTCCACCTTGGACATTCCTCGACCTACCCATTTGTCTAGGCATATGTCTCATATTCTTGGGATTAATGTTGGATCGGTACCGTCGATAGAGGGGGGTGAATATTGACCGTAAAAACTTCACGAAAATTATCTTTCATAGACTTTCGAGAGTCATTCTAATCAAAGAGTTAGTAGCACAACGGAAAATAAAAAGGAACGAAAAAATGAAAGACAGATTGCACACGGGAATTTTACATGGTTCCCAACCCCCCAGGGTTAATACATCCAAGGCCTAAGCACGGGAACGCCCGTCCACTAATGGTCTCCTTTTTGGACTTTCCGAAGGCAGAGAAACCCGTCTTACAGTGCAAGATTTACAAACACAAAGATACATAAATTGAAGTGTAGAATGTAAATTCAAACCGAACAAAAAGAATTGAAGACTCGGCCGATCTGGACCTCCGAAGAGCCACGCACTTCCTCCTTGAGCCTCCTGGTCGTAGAGCTTCGTCGTTAGTGCTTTGTCGTCACTTGGGAAGCTTAGAATGGTTTCAAAAAGTTGTATATTGAGCTGAGGGGTCGAAGCCCCTTTTATAGCCTACATTGGGGCACCTGTGATGAATGGGACACCTCACAGGGCATGGTCAAAGCTTATCTCCACGCCGAACTCACAACAGTTGATAAGGCTTTTGACCAGGGTGCCTGTGTTGAAGGAGGCACTTCATTGATTGAGGTGCCCTGGTTCATTGAGGCGCCTGCATCAATGAGGTGCCCTGTTTGATGGGGGTGCCTAGCAGCCTTCTTTCCGGCCCTATTGTGTGTTTGTTTGCCTGCTTTGTCTTCAACTTTAGGTACCTGCAAGATACATAAATACAAGGCAAACATGCATATAATCTTAACCTTAAGGATTTGGTTCTGACTTCGGATTTCTGCGAAACCCTAGGTCAAACCGACGCAAGTTCCCACCCCTAGGAACGAGCCTTTCACCTACTCCTCTCAGGAGACAGTTGCCACCCAATCCATTCGGGTGGACTTTTGCTTAGCCTTCGATACTCTCGAATCTCGAGACGTCCGAACCTCAACCCGTCTCTACTTCTGTCCTTAGTCATCGCTCAGCTAAGTTGCTCAATCCCTCGGACCAAGACATCGTGCCCAAACCCTATGTCCAGGACTTAGGTGTCCAACCCTCGGCCAGGACTTAGTGCCCAATTCCATGAACCAGGTCTTAGTGCCCAGCTTCACTCACCAGGTCTTAGAGCCCAACTTCACTCACCAGGTCTTAGTGTCCAATTCTTAGAACCAGAACTTAGTGCCTTGGTTAACTAGGACTTTTTCTTCACTTTGTTACTCCTCTCTTAACTCACCCTTCTCTTGTTCAATGTATCACTGACTTAAGCATATTGTCAAACATTGAAACACTTAGAGTAGGACATCACTGATGCATCTTGCACCAACAATTAATGCCTTGGTCCTTAGGTCTAATGGTTCTAGGTTTATCATGATGCATGAATTCCCTAGGGCTTTGATATACAACATTAACCCTATTTTTATCATGATATCTAAAACCAAAATTATGCATGGGAAAATAATTTTCATTATTTCTAACATTCATGGAGGAGTATAAATTTGAATTACATTTCAAAATAAAGTTAGGGGTTACCTACCTTACCATTGTAGCTCCCCCTTGATATGAGATCCTCCTCTTCTCCTTCTTTTCCCATTTTCTCAAATGCTCCAATTTCTTGAATTCTTCTTTTCTTGAGCATTTGGTGTGGTAGTGTCCTAGCTCACCACACGTGAAGCATCGAATGTGCCTCTTCTCCTTCTTTTCCCTACAACTCATGTTAGATTTTAAAGAAATTGACTTGGGTTTAGGGTTTACCTCCTTTTTCTTACCCAATAGACACTTGTCCTTGTAGTATCCCTTTTCATTGCACCCAAAGCAAATAATGTGGTCCTTTGACTTTGCTTTGGTGGAGGTGGAAGCTTCTTCTTGCTCCGGTATTGAGGATGATCTCTCCTCCCCCTCAATCCTTGAAGTGGAGACTTCTTCTTCACCCTTTGATGAAGTGGATGGTTCTTCTTCATCTTGTGCCACTTCACATGAGGAGGTGAATTGTTATTCATCTTCTTTTTTCTCCTCCTCGGATGTTGAGCTCCTCTCCTCATCCAATTGGTCCTTTTCTTCCTCTTGGACCTTTAAGCCCATCTACTTGGGCTCCTCTTCTTTTTCTACTCGTGTAGGGTTTTCATGAAGTGCCAACATATTGCTCCATAGTTCATGTGCATTTTGATATTCACCTACATGGCTAATCACATCATTAGACAAAGCATTAAGTAAAATTGAAATTACCTTATCATTTGCCTTCGATTGTGTTTGTTGCTCCTTAGTCCAATAGTGTGGTCGGAGTTTTTTCTCATTTTTCTCTTGGGTCTTTAAATGGTTCTTCAAGCACGATCATGAGATCTCAATCCACATCAAACCAAGTGAGGGTGATCGAAGGTCGGCAAGAGAGGGTGGATTGCCTCTGAAAAAGAAAATAAATCTTTTGCCTGACTTTGACAAAGATATTTGTGTGGGGACCGGTGCTGTCGATGGAGGGGGGGGGGTTGAATATCGACTTGTAAAACTTTTTGTGAAAACTCTTCTTTCGTAGACTTTCGAGGTTCGTTCTAGATACAGAGTTAGTAGCACAGCGGAAAAATCGATAGAACGAAAAACAAATCAACAGATTACACACGAGATTTTTTACTTGGTTCCCAACCCCCCCCCCCCAGGGTCAATACGTCCAAGGCCTAAGCACAGGAAACGCTAGTCCACTAATGGTCTCCTTTCCAGACTTTCCAGAGGTGGAGAAACCCGTCTTACAGTGCAAGATTTACAATGACAAATATTTAAGAAATTAAATGCAGAAAATAAATCAAACCAAACAAAAGAGTCGAAGACTCGGCCGATCTGGAACTCCGAAGTGTCGTGCACTTCCTCTCGGAGCTTCCATGGTCGCAGAGATTCATCGTTAGCTCGTTTCTTCCATTTGGAATGCTCATAATGATCTTGGAATGGTTGTTGTGAGTTGAGAGGTCGAAGCCCCTTTTATAGCCTTTTTATAGGGCGCCTGTGTTGAAGGGGGCGCCTCACAGGGCTTGGTCAAACATCATCTACACGCCCAACTCGCAGCAGGGATAAGCTCCCCTTTCCCAGGTGCCTGACCCATATAGGGCGCCTGGGAGCTCTCAGGCACGTTAATAGGCGCCTGGGAGGTGGTTGCCCAGTCCAGGGTGCCCTATAGCTCTGGGATGCCTGTTTCAATATAGGCGCCCTAGAGGTCTTCCAGGCAGCTTTTCCTTGTCTTGCTTCCAACTTTAGGTACCTGCAATACAATCAAAGACAAGACAAATATTCAGATATATATTCTAACCTTAACGACTTGGTTCTGACTTCAGATTTCCTGTGAAACCCTAGGTCGAATCGACGCCTATGTTTCCATCCCGGGGAACACGCCTTTCACCTACTCCTCTCAGGAGACGGTTGCCACCCGGCCCATCCGGTTGGACTTTTGCCCAGCTTTACTCACCAGGACTTTTGCCCAATCTCACGACCAGGACTTCGTGCCCAGTCCACGACTAGGACTTATTGCATAACTTCACTTATCAGGACTTTTGCCTAGCTTCACTCACCAGGACTTCGTGCCCAGTCCATGACCAGGACTTATTGCCCAACTTCACTCATCAGGACATTGGTGCCCAGCCCTCGGCCAGGACTTATTACCCAATTCCATGAACCAGGACTTCGTGCCCAACCCTCGGTCAGGTCTTAGGTTCCCAGCCCTCGACCAGGACTTAGTGCCCAATCCATGATCAGGACTTAGTGCCCAATTCTTCGAATCAGGACTAATTGCCTAGGTTAACTAGGACTTTTCTTCACTCCTTTCTTGACTAACCCTTCCTTTTTCAATGTATCACTAACTTAAGCATATTGTTAAACATTGAAACACTTAGAGGAGGACATCACTGATGCTTCTTGCACCAACAATCTCTCCCTTTTTGATGTTTGACAATATCTTAAGTTAGATTGGATTAAAGGGCTAAGTTATAAACCTTGGGATAAAATGAAAAAAATGATCTAAGTTTTGAAAACACATTTTGATCCTTTGGGAAAAAATTCTAACTTCAGCTCTCTATCCTTTGGAAGAAAAGAAAAAATTTCTAACATAAGCTCACTCTCCCTCCTTTTGAAAATACATTTTGATTTTCATTTTGATCCTTTGGGAAGAAAAAAGAAAAAAAATTAAAAATTTCTAACTTAAGCGCACTCTCCCACTTTGTCATACATAAAAAAAATGACAAAATAAATTTGCACCAACAATGATAATTAGAAAATAAATCTTTTTGAAAGTACTTAGTAACATTTTTAAAAGCATATCCTTACTCAGAAAGAATTTTGTGCATACTTAAAAATACTTGGTGCTTAGAAAAATAATGATTAGAAAAATCTCTGCATTTCGAAAAAATATTTACTTACAAGGATTTTGTGCACCAAAACAAATTTTTACTTGGAAAGATTTTGTGCACGTGAAAGCATATTTTTTACTTTTAGAAAAAAATTTTGAACATAGAAAATTTTCAACTTAAAAAAATGCACTCATAAAAGATTATGCACTTAAAACAAATTATGCACTTTCGAATTTTTGCATTAATCAAAATTTGTACTTTGGAAAATATTATGTAGAGAAATATTATGAACTTTTTGAAAAAATATAAGTACTTTTGAAAAAAAATATTATGAACTTTTTGAAGAATATAAGTACTTTTGAAAAATATTATGAACTTTTTGAAGAATATAAGTACTTTTGAAAAATATTATAAACTTTTTGAAAAAAGTCTATGTACTTTTGAAAAGTCTTATGCACTTTTTGAAAAAATCTAAGTACTTTTGAAAAGTATTATGCACTTTTTGAAAAAAATCTAAGTACTTTTGAAAAGTATTATGCACTTTTTGAAAAAAATCTAAGTACTTTTGATAAGTATTATGCACTTTGAAAAATATTAATACTTTGGATAACATGATTTTGCACTTTTGAAAACATAATATTTTACTTGACGTGGTTTCTTTTTCAGTCTGGCACAATCCTAGGAAACCTTGTTAACTACAAGGATATTTCCCTAAGTATCCTGGAAATTCTCCTAACTAAAGTAAATATTATTTCCAAAAGTATTCCAAAAAGATTTTATAAGAAAAAAAATTTCGAACGTGATAAAAATGATAGTATTTTGAGAGAAAAATTACTTATGTTTCCAAAAGGATTTTGCAAAATAGTGTATGAAAACATATTATTTTGAAATATTCAATAATTCTTTTTAATTTGATCTCCCCCTAAACTTGACTCAGACCTAGGAAGCTTGTTGACTACAAGTACTCTTCCTCTGACTCTTTAGGGTTTGGTTCAGACCAAAAGAATTATCTAATAATTTTAAAAAATAATTGCCAGAAAATTTTTTTTTAAAAAATTCTTGTAAGAAAATTTTCTTTTGACTTATACTCCCCCTAAATCTAACACATCCTAGGAGTCCTTGTAGATCATGAAGAAGATTCCCTCTGTGTCTTTAGGGTTTATCAAAATCAAAAGAATAGTTTTGAATGACATGTTAAGTATGGTAATTTTCATGGAGATAATTTTCGAAAACACAATTATTAAAGCACCATTTTCAAAAAACATTTTGCAATAATGATAATTTTTCAAAAAGATAGTAATATAATAAAGTTTTTGAACCAATTTTTGAAACCCTTATTTTGATATGATAATACATTTTTGAAGCAAGGTTTTTTTAAAAAAACTTTTGAAAGAATAACAACACTCCCCATGTACCCGACACCGTTTGACTTTATCTAAGTGTCTTAAGGGACTTTAGTGTTGACCTAAAAAAGGCTTGTGTTTAATTGTGTAGGTCAAACAAATTTTTGAAAAAGATATAATTCTGAAAACATATAATATATTAACAATCAGATAAGCATGAAATCCATAAAAACATTATTATGTTAAAGCATTATTTTGAAAATAGATTTTTAGAAAAATATTCTAAGAATTTTGGAAAATAATTTTTGAAAACATTTTTCAATTTATACGTCCGTCTCACTCCACCGGCGTACTCTCCCGCAGAGCTCCACGTCCCTCGGATGCACCGAGCCCGTCGGCTCCCTTTCCATGCCATCCTTCATGACCGCTACGTCTTCTGCTCGACTTTTTGCGCTCCTAAGTTTCTGTACACTTAGACACAGGGATTAAACACACCAGGACCTAACTTAAATCGATTGATCACATCAAAACCAACTAGGGACTTACAATCTCCCCCTTTTTGATGTGCATCATCCCAAGTTAAGTTAGGGTAAACAAATTAAAAAAATGCATAAATGTGTAATATTATAAGTTCAAAAGAAATAAAATTCAGAGTCTACCCCTTAACTTAACACTACTTCTCCCCCTTTGATCACATCAAAAAAAACATAAACAGTTAAGGAAAAAATGTCAAAGTTTTTCTAACATATTTTATTTTTAAAATCATTTTAAAGTAATTTTTTCATGAATTGATAGAACACTAAAAAAAATTTAAACTAATTTTTTAGAAGCACAAAAAAATATTTTTTGTACAGTTTAAATTATTTTTTGGAATCCAATATAAATTTTTACCATTATTAAAAACTTGGATGGAACATAAGATTTGGAATTTTTTATAATTTGACCCCTATGATATCTAAAAAATCAGTTGAGTTTTTCATAATATTTAATTTTTAAATTTTGTAAACATCTTGAACATGAATAATTGTTTTTCAAATTATCAATTTAAATTTTCAAATTTTAATTTATCATACATTTCTATTGGGGCAGGAAAAAGATAATTATTTTTTCATATCTTGATTTTTATTTTTTACTTTCCAGATAGATTTTAACATGGCTTTTATTCCAGAGTAAAGTTGATAAGGAGGTAGAAAACATACCTCACTTACCATGTCACTTTTGAAGCCCGAAGCTCCCCCTTCGTTGTTGATGTCCTATGAGGTGGCTCCCCCTTCATTGATGCTCTCATCTTCTTGGTATAGCGACATCAGGGCAAGTCCAACATGCTCCTCGAGAACTGAGTCTTCCGATGAAGACTCATCCTACGACGCCTTTAGGTTATGTACCTTTTTATCGGATGCCCCTTTTCCTTTATTTTTCCCTTTGGGACAGTTTTACTTCACGTGTCCTCCTTCGTTGCCGTTCTAACATCGGATCTTCCATTACTTCTTACCCTACACCTTATTAAATTTTTTAGTCTTAATGTATTTGGATAATTTTCTTACCATGTATGCTGCATTTTCATCACTTTCTAAAGAATCCTCTTCATGTTGGATCCTCCTTGTGCCTAGGGCGATGTTGTCCATTTTCCTTATTCCTACACATCTGGATTCGTGAAGTTCTAGAGTTGAAAATAATTCTTCTAAGGTACTTACCTCAAGGTCCTTATAAATGTAGTAGGCATCGATAATTGAACTCCAGTTTGGGGTCCTCGGGAAGCCGTTCAATGCGTACCTTTGCGCATCTAGATTGCTTACCGTTTCTCCGAGATTGTTGAGTTCTGTCATCAGCTTCTTAATCATAGCATAACTGACTCTCCTTCTTCCAGTCGAATGTTGCAGAGCTGATTCCAAAGCAGATCTCTTTTTGTCAATTTGGCTTCGGAGGTACCTTCATGGAGTTCAAGGAACTTCTCCTAAAGTTCCTTCGCCAATTGGTAGTTGCCAATTCGATTGACTTCTTGTGTAGGAAGTACGGTTAGTAGATGGTATTCTGCTTTTTCATTTGTCACGAAGTTAGCCTGTTCCTTCTTAGTCCACAGGCTTTCATCCTTGGGTTTATTCTCAGCGTCCTTTGGAACTACAAAATCATTTTTATTATTAACATTAATTAAAAATCGATTTTGAAAAAAATCTACATTTTTCATTTCCAACTCGCAAACTCCCCCTCGAACTTAGGCGGGTAGATGACTGGTCCGACCATTTTGTAGTTGCTTCAGACGGTGGTTACACTACAAGAAAATTACTTTTCCACAGCGCGTTATTAATAGCGCACAATAAAAGCACGCTGTTAATAGTATTATTAATAGCATGCATATTGATGTGCGCTGTTAATACCATAATTTTTTTAAAAAAGAGAAGCATCAACAGCGTACATTAAAAGCACGCTGTTAATATTATTATTAACAACATATTAACGTACGCTGCAAATAAATAATAACAACGATAGAATACAAAAAATTGATACGCTGTTAATATTTCTATTTATTATATATGATACATTACAAATAAAACTACAAATAATCATTTTATTATTTTCCTTATTTTTTTATTTTTCTTATTTTCACTTTTTTCTTATTTTTTCCTTATACCTAATTTTTCCCGAACCCTCCCGATACCAAAAGCCTCTTCCTTTCCCAAAAGCCTTGCACGCTTCTTCCTTTCCCAAAAGCTGCGCGCGATTCTTTCTTTCCCAAAGCCCTCGCGCGCGCCTCTCCTCATCACTCGAGTTTCCACCACCTCCTCGCCGCTTCTCATCGCTCAACACTTCGCCTCCTCCTAGCCGCTTGACTCTCCACCTCCTCGTTGCCTCTTCAACGCCTTCATCTCCGGCTCCTCCTCACAGACGCCGCCTCCTCGCTTGCTCATCTGGTTTGCTTGTCTGGTTTGCTCGCCTCGTTTGCTCACGGTAGCTTCTTCTTCTTAAGTTTGCCCCTTTCAACCTTAAGTGCCCTAAATTGATAGGGGATGTCGGCCTTCATCTTTCCTTCAGTATTGGCACAGGCCACGCCAATGCTCAAGCTTAGGCACACCGTAAATAGCCCCAGGAAAAATAAGGTTTAATTAATTGGCTTGTTGTGCATTGGCTTGTTGTGCTAGACAGATTTATTAGCCGAACCCAAGGCGATGAATGGAGTTTATTAGCCGAACCCTAAGTGCCCTAATTGGCTTGTTGTGCATTGGCTTGCAATGATTTTGTTTCATTTTACTTAATGTTCCATAAACTAGTAACTCTTGTTTATCACTTGAGAATTGAAATCTCTATTATAGAAACTCAAAGGATATGACACACCCTCTAAAATTTGAGCTCCCTGTAATAGTAATATAGTATTAGAAATTCCTATATTGTCACATAAATAAGTCTAGTCACATATTCTGCATGTTTCATTCCTTTTTTGTCAAATTTTTATGTGTTGTACTGGCTGTAAATATTAGCTGAGACTTAGCTGATTGAATTGACATGTGTGGATGATACATGACCCAAGGAGTTGCCAAATAATGTGTATTTAATTAAGATTGTCCAGACAATAGATAATATTAATTTTGAGGGCAAAACTGATTAAAGTACTTCTGGCTCAAAAAAGTCTCATATACTTGGGATAACTAGAATGAAATGTACATATATGCTATTCATTCCAATTAGGAAATTTTTCATTGACTATATACTAAGGTTTAGCTCTTTTAGATATTTCAATGTTTTATCTAAATTGTAGGTTAGTACATTGAGCATAAATCTATAGCTGGCTTACAAAATTGAGATGTTCTCCAATTTTTACATCAAACACCACTTCATTTATTACTCATTGATTAAAAGTTTACTTTATGCTTGTTCTTACATTTACTTCATTTTTCTTCTTGTCTGAAACTTTCTATTTGTAGTGAGGATGATATTGAAGATATTCAAAAGGTTGGTTACCAAAGTTTCTTTTTTCACTAATATTGATTATATTTTTTTGACGGAAGTATTTTTTTTAAAATAGTTATCATTATTAATTATTTTTATTTTGCAGGAAATAGATGTTTTATCTCAATGTAGATCCCCATACATTACTGACTATTATGGTTCCTATCTCCATCAAACCAAATTGTGGATTGTGATGGAGTACATGGCTGGTGGATCTGTTGCTGATCTAGTAAGTTCAACACTACAGTTTACTGTTTTGTTTGTGACACAATGAAGGAAAGATTCACCGGGATATAAAAGGTCTTTTCTCCTACTTTATTCTTGTTCCAGAGGATGTTTGTTGGTGTTTATATTTGTTAGTCTACCATATGATTCCTTTTTTCATTTTGCAATTTTTTCCTTTTTGCATTTTGCAAATTTTTTATTAGCTTCTGAAGTGAATTTAACAAACAGCCATTTATTTATTTTGCAGCCACAAACATTTTACTTACTGAAAAAGGAGATGTGAAAGTATGCAAATGCTACAGATTTTTTGTTGCATTTGTAACTGTTGGGGATAGCATAATATGTTTGACGCAGTTACACATAATTCTTGTGTCTTGGTTGTAGGTTGCAGATTTTGGTGTTTCTGTAGAATTGGCAAAAACAATGTCAAGAAGGAAGGTACGTGTTTATGATTATTAAAGTATTTGCAACCAGAGTTTTACTTCTGGTCAAAAATGCATTTAGGCCTTTTTTCTAGTGCTAACTACAACTACTGAAGTTGTTTTACCTCTTGTCCTTACCGCATGTTGAATTAAAACTAGCATTTGGCTCATATGATGTCTTTTGTATGGTTATGTTTCCTGTAGGAATTACTTTTACAATGTTTCATTTTTGTTAAAGTTGATTAGATTTCCACTTATTCAAAATGCTCGAGTTGTTGGTAAAGCGACCAATTTATATATTTAGATTGTTAACACACTCTTTCAAATGTGGAAGGGGGAACTAGACTCATGCAAGTTCTACTTCTGAATAAACTGGAGATTCGGGATGCATATCAAATACCAATACTCTAGAGGAAGCAAACACTGAATGCTAAAGTTTACTTCAATGATGATTTATTTTTCAGCAGTATTTATTTTCCTGTTTGTTTTTCTGCAAGATTCTTGTAAGATTGATGAATACATCATTTTATAATGGTTGCATTGTTACTTAAAACAAAGTGAGATTTCTAGAATTTTATCTATCATTTACCTCATAGGCTAAAAGAAAAATTTTAGAAGGCTGTAGTACAATGAATTATGCTTTATGATTTAGAATGTTGGGTAATTAACAAACATGAATCTAACCTAGATAGCACATAAAGATGGACGCACGAAATTAGTAGGAAAACTAAAATAAAATATTACTATTGTAGCTTCATATGTAAGAATATATGTTAAGATGTTGTGTACAAGTTCATGAACAACCAGGATATTTTTAAGTTAGACAAGTTGAATTAAATTGAGCTAGAAGTGTGGTGAGAAGGGATACCATAGAAAACCCTACTTAATGTAATTGAAAGTGATTAAAATGACTCGGGCATTACTATTGGTATAGTCTTATATAATTACTGGATAAGATTCATATAAGCAACCACAGGGTCTTGTGTTCTTCATTGTAGTATTTGCATTTCTTATTGCTTCAGGACACATGGTTTGTTGCAGTTTTTGTGCACAGTTATTATTGCCCTCTTTGGGTTTAATACCCTAGTAAATTTGTCTGTTTCCAAATGAAAATACCAAACTTTTTTTTTTCATTGTTTCAGACATTTGTTGGAACTCCATTTTGGATGGCTCCTGAGGTCATTCAGAATTCTGAAGGATACAATGAAAAGGTTAAAAATTGTTGTTTTTCAAATGTTTTAATTCTGTCGATTTCTCTTCATCCCTCTCATTGCTGAAACTAATATGTAGCAGTTGTTGATACATCTTTTATTTAGGTTCATTAAATCTATTTATATACATAACATACATTTACTACATTGTTTAGTACTAATGCATTTCCTAATGCTTAAACAAGATAGAACATGCTAGATATAGAAAACAATTAGCCATTACAAGTTTAAATGTGAAATTTATTGTTGTGAAATTTCTTTATGTATACACATCATTCACTTTTAGTACATTATTTTTTGCAATGAATTGTAACTTCTATTTTATGTAGTTTAGCAATGGGTTGTAATTTAAATATTATTTTAGGGTTGTACTTTGGACCAACTGGCATAGCTAGATCATCATAAAAAGAAGAGAGCGAGAGGGAGAAGTCCCAGTGGATTGATCCTTTGGGATAACAACGTTTTGTGTGAAGAGTCCTTGCAGTGGAAGTGCTTCTTCTCATTTGGTACCTTGCCTTGAACAAGTCAATCAACCTCAATCCTAGGGAGGAAATGATTTCCTGCTCCGTAAGAGGTAGAAAGCAAGAGTAAGCAAGTAAACTCCCTTTGATTGGAGGTTTTTTTTAAAGAAAATCTAAACCTTTATTATAGAAAGTAGTGGTCAAATAACACAAAGATACGTTCTACTCTTGTCTTATTGCACCAGTTTTGGCAACAACCAACAAGTATCATTATTATCCTGTTTATTCAATGACTTTGAAGATGGAGACAAAGACGATGTTATAGGAGTTGTCAAATACGGCTTCTCAATTGCTCTGCTTCAGCCACATACTATTTGCTCACAGGCAGGCCTTTGATGGCTCTTTCTTCCAAGTACGCTGATGGTCGGAAAAAGTCGTCGTATGTATCAGCCCATTTGTTCAGTTTCGTGTATTACATGGAGGAGTTACTGCCATCCTCTTTCTGCCCATTTGTTCTGTTTCATAACACAATACCGCCCTTTCTGTGATTGAGATATTACATGGAGGAGTTACTGCCATCCTCTTTGATCCTAGCCCTTTTATTTTGTTTTGTTAAGTGGATTGCTGTGCATTCATTAAGAAGAAAACGAAACAACAGTGGACTTTCTGTGAGTTTAAGTGAAGAAGGAAAAAATGAATAACAAACTCTTCTGTGGACTTTCTGTGAGTTTAAGTGGACTGTTGTGCATTCGTTAAGAAGAAAACGAAACAGCGACATTCTGTGAGTTCAAGTGAAGAAGGAAAAAATGAATAAGCTAGCATGACACATTTTCTATTACAAGTTTGATTATGCTTTACAAGTTTGATTATGCTGTACAAGTTAACTGTTGTACAAGTTTTTTTAACTGCTGTACAAGTTTGATTATACAAATTTTTTCTTACATTCGTTGTACAAGTTAACTGCTGTGCATTCGTTATACATTTTCTTACAGATTTTTTTGATTATACAGTTACAACTAAGGAACTTGAGTCGTGAAGATATCATTGATAATACTAAATGTAAGCTGCTTCATTGGAGTATTGACGGAGTTGTTGCAGAAGGTCGAATTGCATCCACATATCTCAAAGTAAAAGTGCATCACGTTCCTCTTGGTGGAGCTTGTTGGAAAGTTTGGATTGATAGGGTGTTTGTGAACAAGCTGGACCTCATTCGACCAAACGATGAAATGTTGTTTCTCGAAGATGCAATAGGAAGCACAGTTGCTTAGTTATCTAAGTTTATAATTTTTGACTGAGTTACTTACTTTAGACTTATGACTAGTTTGTAATTTTTTTTTGCTACTCAGTTATTTTAGACTTATGATTAATTTGTAATGGTTTTTGCTAGTAAGTGAAATGTAATTTTGGTAAAGTGTGGTGTTGATGATTAATTGTCATATAAATGTTTTAGTTTTGGATGTTGTTAATTGAGAGAAGTGATGTGGTATATTTATTGTATTATCAAATTGTGTAAGATGTGTATATGTGAGATTTTAATTATATAGAATATATTAGTATCCGCAGCGCGCAGTCACTCACTGCGGATGTAATTATTCGCAGTGTATATTCGTGTGCTGCGGATCCATTTATTCGCAGCGCGCAGCTGCATGCTGCGGATAAGTTGCATCCACAGCGTGCGGCTACACGTTGTGGATAAATGGATCCACAGCGTGCAGCCGCGCGCTGTGGATGCAATTTATCCGCAGCGCGCAGCTGCACGTTGCGGTTAAGTTGTGACTTTTAACAGCTTGGAGTTATGCAACATTTGATGTGCGCTGCGGATACAATTATTACGCGCTGCGAAAAGACATTTTTGTTGTAGTGTTAGTCCTTCTGGAGTGTCCTTGCTCTGATACCAATTGAGGGTGATCGAAGGTCGGCAAGAGGGGGTGAATTGCCCCTAAAAAAGAAAATGAATATTTTGTCTAACTTTAACAAACATATTTGTTAGTCCAAGCAGAAATAATAAACATAAAACAAATAGAGCAAACATAAAGAGAGAGGCAAGATTTACTTGATTTGCAGCTGGAGAGGTTGCTAATCCAAGCACTACAAGAAAATTACTTTTCCGCAGCGTGTTATTAACAGCGCACATTAAAAGTATGCTATTAATAGTATTATTAACAGCATGCATATTGATGTGCGAAGTTAATACCATAAATTTTTTTAAAAGAAAAAGCATCAACGACATACATTAAAAGCAAGCTGTTAATGCTATTATTAATAGCATATTAACGTATGCTACGAATAAATAATAACAACGACAGCATGTAAAAATTGGTACGTTGTTAATGCATCTATTTATTATATGTGATATGCTACAAATAAAATTACAAATAATCACTATTTTATTATTTTATTATTTATTATTTTCTTTTTTCCTTATTTTTTTCTTTTTCCTTATTTATATTTTTTCGAAAACCCTCGCCCTACCAATATATCCAACCCGACTCCCTTCATCCTTCCCAAAACCCTCGCGCGCCTCAACTCATCGATCGCCCTCCTCATCGCTCGAGTTTCCGCTGCCTCCTCGTCGCTTCTCATCGCTCAACCGTTCGCCTCCTCCTCAGTGCCATCTTCTCCACCTCCTCCTCACAGATGCCATCTTCATCTCCTCCTCACAGACGCTGCCTCCTCGCTTGCTCACCTAATAGCCCGTAGACTTCCGCCCCACGGTAGCTTCTCTGGGCTGCGCTAGAGCTTGATTTCAGGTGATTATTTTTTCCCCACAGTAGATTTCCTTTGCTTTCTTTTTTCCTTGTTGATTCCAGGTGATTTTTTGTAGGGTTTCGCTAGATTATTTTTTTCCTTTGCTTGATTCCAGGTGTTGCAATTGTGGATTCCGCCCCACAGTGGATTTTTTCCCCACTGTCACCATCTTCATTCAAGATTTCATAGTGTAAGCACATATGAAAAACAACTTCTAAAGCTTGTATAATGGAATTACATTTTATATGTTTACTGATACAAATTGTCATATACATTACAATATCCATCATCGACCATAGTAGTTATACATAAGATTACTTAAAATTTCTTGGTAGACACTGAATTGTTTCAATTCTAGGCAACTGCATGAAATATCATTAAGAGACCATAAAGGGCTTTATATCATTATCATAGAACTATTCTATTTCAGGTTTATCCTAATAGTCTTTATCTCATCATGATATACACCCTTCTAATATGTAACCACCATATTTTTCCTGTCATATAATCTTGACTCTCTGTGAGCCTTCAAGTTAGGTTTACTCAGTATCCTTATGGATTTCCTCAAATATGAGAAGAGTATGTCAGTGACTACAAAAATTAATTATATGATATATTAAAGGTTTTAGGTGCAGCAAAATATGTAGAAATTGATGACATTGATCATAGTGAGTTTTTCAATTCTAAAGTCATATTATATAAATTATTTTCATCCCTTATGACCAATTTATTCTTGTATAAAATATTTACACTAACATGTATCATGTTTAACTATATCCTTTTCATGCCCTTTATGGCCATATGTATATATAACTAAATATTATAACTAATGATCTACAATTTGTTTAGCTTGCCAACAACAAGATTTATTTATAAGTAGATAAGCAGGTTTTTTAGACATATCATGAAATGTTACTATAATTCACAATTAAAATTACCACATGCATTATTTTTAATTATTGGAACTATTTATGGATGATTAGATTTTATTTTTTATATTAACAAGATTTAGACATCTTTTTATTGTAACTGCCTTAACATGATTGTCTCTAAAAATTGATCTCAATGTAGTGACTCTTACAACAATTTATAGCCAATTTTGTTTGGTATCAATACATTCTTTCTATTATCTAGGTGAATTGGACATCGGAGATTATCTTGATAAATAACCTTGTAGTGTACATTTTGTTTGATTGTATACATTTTTTTTTAAATTTATGTTGCCACAAGCCTTCCCCTTTTTATGTCTTTTCCTGTTTATACAGCTATTGGTGCAATCTTTTTTGCTACAGATTTTGTTTGCACTTTATAGGTTCTAAACTCTAGCATATTATATTAAGTTAGTGGCTTTGTCTTAGCTAACTAATGTTTGCAATTTATTACTTGAAAATCAGGTGCTCAATTAGGATGAGACACCTTTGCTTTATAGCTTGATATTTGGTGAAGGAGTTGTAAATGATGCGATATTGATGGTGTTTTTTTAATGTGTTTCAGAAATTTGATTGGTTCATGTTGAAATCACTTTAGTGTTGCAGTTTATTGCAAACTTCTTTTATCTATTTTTAGCAAGCACCTTGTTTGGGATAGTTGTAAGTTCTAACCCAACTGACTATGGATGTATTTATTATGTTATAGTTTTTCTGATATATTAACTCTCTTTGCAGGTAGGATTGGTAAGTACTTACACTATTAAACAGTTGGATCAGAATTAACTCTCTTAATATTCTTATTAGTAAAATTATCTTATGATGGTATTATATGACATAATTTGTTTGTAAAGTTAGGTTGCTAGTGGTGGGATTCACAACGATATTGGGAATGATATTGGTGGTGATAGGGATACCAATGGTGCTGAAAAAAGTGGTAATGTTGATATGTTAACCAATATTTAGCTGTAAATTAGGTAATTATTTTGAAATTGTATGTTTTCTAAACTACATATTTGTTATAAAAATATACATGATAAAATTAATAACTTTGTGTTGTTATACAACCAAAAGTAAAGGATACGAGCCATAGAGATATTGGTGATAATACAAAATGTCAACTGCTTCATTGGTGTGTTGATGAAGTTATTGCAGAAGGTCAAATTGCATCTACAAATCTAAAAGCAAAAGTGTATCATGTTCTTCTTAGAGGATCTTGTTGGAAAGTTTGGGTTGATAGAGCTTTTTAGAGAAGGTGGACCTAATTCGACCAAATGATGAAATATTTTTCTCAGGGATATAATAGGAAGCACAGTCACTTGGTTATCTAAATTTATAATTTTGTAAGTCTGATAGATTCTACTAAATTAAAAGTCATATTTTTTTCTATAAGAAACAATTATGTTACTAAGTGAATTTTTTTATACTAGTTTGTGTTTTGTTTTACCAAGTAAATTATTGTTACAAAGTGAATTATTGTCTTACTTAAGTGTGGTGTTTACAGTTGTATGTGATTTTATAATTGTTTGAGTTTTAATTTTATAATTATGTGTATGTGGTATAATTGTATATGATATGTATGTGGTATTTTAATTTGTATGGTATTTGATTGATTGTAATAATAACGCTAATCGTAGCGTGCGGTTGCACGCTGCAATTGTAATCAATCGCAGCGTGCAGTCACGCACTGCGATTGCAATTAACCGCAGTGCGCGGCCGTCCGCTGCGAATGCTGTTAACCGCAGCGTGCGATCATGCGTTGTCAATATTTTAGGACTTTTAATAGCTTTGAGTTGTGCAGCATGCGATGCTACGGAAAGTCACATTTGTTGTAGTGAAGTCTGAATATAGCTCGATTCTCCAGAATATATCTCCTTTGGGCGGAGAAATCTCTTACAGGTGGAAAGTTCATAAAAAGAAGAAAACAATACAACGAACTAGTTTGCTATAGCTTGGAATGTGTTGGATTGTTGAAACTGAGCGTTAGGGGTCTATTTATAGCCCCAGTGAAAATTATCCATTTGCTGACGTGGCAGTTATAGGGCGTCCGAGAGGTCTTGGGTGCCTAACACATGGCTCGAAGATTTATCCAAAGGCAATGGTCGCAAACGGCTAGAATTAGCCTTCTTGGGCGCCTGATACCACACAGGCACCTGAGTGCTCGAGCGCCTAGTGCTCAGGCGCCCATGAGCTTACGTGCGCCTAGCAGTCATCTTGGTCAGCCGATGTTGACTAGTCTCTGGCTTGACTTGCTTCGCCTTCTTGGGTGATTTCTGGCTAACCGGAGTTAGGCTCACCCAAACCCGATTTCGGCCTTTCGCCCCTCAAGCGTCCTTCCTCTCGACTTCTGGTCCCTCGAACACCACGCGCGTCTTTCTTGCTTCACCAGCATACTCTTCTGTAGAGCTCTGCATTCCTCAGATGCACCTATCCCATCAACTCCCTTTCCGTGCCATCCTTCTCGACATCTGAGTCTTCTGCTCGACTTCCTGTGCTCCTATGTTCCTGTACAATTAGACACAGGGATTAAACACACCAGGACCTAACTTAAATAGGTTGATCACATCAAAACCAACTAGGGGTACTTACACCAAGTCCTTGCCCGTAAACTCCAATAGTCGAAGCTCTCGCGGTCGTAGGGAGGTAGAACGTTGATGTCATCTCCTAATCTTCGACCACCATTTCTTCTAGCCTTTTGCTCTCCCGGCAGTTATTCCGTAGACGAGCGAACCTCGCTCTGATATCACTTGCTGGGACCGGTACATACGGCTCGAGAGGGGTGAATAGTCGATCACCCACTTCATTCACTGATTCTTCCTACACGTGTTAGTGCGTAACGGAATACACTACAAAATAAAACTAACACAAAGGAAGACAAACTAATTTAACATGGTTCGAAGGTCAAGCTCCCACTCCACGGCTGTTTGTAAGGTGGACGATCCCAATCCATCGATGGATGACTCCCCGAAAAACCTCCAGCTAACTCATGTAGCTCCTTGTGGGTGGAGAAACCACGCCACAACCCGCAACACTCACCTGAGCACTTAGACTACTAATTGGTCTTTAACCAAATCCAATTTCGTCAACCCTAGCCAGCCAAACCGAGCTCCCATAAATAGAGCTCGTGGCTGAACTAGCCGTTACCAGTCGACTGGTGGCAACACCAGTTGATTGGTTCCAAACAAATCCGAATGTTATAACCCAACGTTCAAATTCCAGCCGACACTAGTCTACTGCACAGAGGATCAGTCGACTGATCTTTCTGTGCCCTACACTAGTCGACTGCTACAAGCCACAATCGATTGCCTAAAACCTAAACCTAGGGTTTCCCTTCCCGTGTACAATTCTCTCAGCACTCGGACCCTCATACTCAGCAGACTCTTCACCTAGTAACCTAGACTTGTTGCCTTCAAGCATTCTTTGACTTTGGCTCTCGTCCCTCGGATGCATACAAACCTGCGGCTCATCCTCATGCCATCCTTCGTGTATGCCTCAAAGTGCGCTTCCCTCGACTCATCATTCCTCTTTTATCCACGGTCTCTCGGATGCATACAAGCCCTCGACTTGTCTCCTCATGCCATCCTTCACCAGACCCAAAGTCGTCCAGCTAAGCCTATGTATATCCTGCAAATCTCCATACTCATACACATTAAATATAAGGGTGAACCTAACTTAAACCCTTTGCCCAAATATCAAAACATATGGTCACTCCAAAACATAGATTGCTTCAACAATAAGTGTCTAATGATGGAAGCCTAAGAAAAAATGGTTAATGATGACTTGACTAGGATTAGAGATTAAAACTTGACAAACTTAGGCAACTTATTGCACTGAGTACAGAGAACTACTACTTAGGTTACACTCATCATGTTTTGGTATCATGCTTATCAATGGAATTATTTGATAAAGTTAGATTAATTCACTAAAGATGGTCATGCACTACATGAACACATGAGTTTAGATTGCGGAGTTTTGCTTGAGGACAATCAAATGTTAAAGTCTAGGAGTGTGATGAGCGAAGGTTAGACATGTTTTTATACTCTTATTAATGCTCATTCACTTACTTTTCTTGGTTCTAATTTATGTTATCGTACAACATATCATTTTATCAGCATGATTATTTCCTTTTGTTTGAAGATCTGCTCCTTGTTTGTTTTGATTGGCAGGATGCGATATAGAGAGAAATATGTTGGTTTCTTGCCGTTCGGATGTGATTCTCTCCATGTCCCCGGATTAAAATTTTCTATTAATTAGAAAAAAAATCCGGATGGAAAGAAACTTTCCAAACGACATTTTTCATCATCGTACTAATCAATTGAGCGATTGCTTGAATAAACTTGTTGTTCAAGCAATTCAAACTCCTTCATCGATTAGTCATGGAAAATATGATGAATTAGATCGTCGATTTTTGTGTTTATCTTCGGGGGACAAATAAGAAACATACAATAAACAAGAACAAGAATGAAACATAAACAAGATTTATACCTCTTGTTTATCTCTTGGTCTTCTACTGTCCTCCTATCCTCTTCTTGGGCGTCGTGTGGGTGACGATCTTCCAAGAAACGAAGTCACCAAAGCCTCTTCCTTGCTTCTTCTTGCTTGCGACGACCATAAAAGGAGTAGACCTCCTTGCATCATCGATCACCACTCCTTCCTCTTCTTGTTGTCGCCGGCCAAAGGAGAAGAAGAGATCTTCTCCTTTGCTTGCCCTAGCCTCACGCTCAAGGATGGGAGAAGAGAAGAAGAAAGGAAGAAGGGAAAGAGATCTCTTCCTTTCCTCCTTGATTGCGCACGCCAAGCTTCCCTTCCTCCTTCTGACCGCTGGCCAAAGGAAGAAAGAAAAGCTTTCTTTCTTAGCCGTCGGCGCCTCTCCTTACTTGGTGATGCCGAGCACCCTAAGGGAGAGAAGAGAAGATAAGAAGAGATGAAGAGAAGGAAGTTCTTCTCCTTCTTCTACCTCATACCAAGACTTCTTCCTTCCCTTGCTGGGCGCCTACGCAAACCCTAGGAGAGAGAGAGATTGGGAGGAGAGAATAGAGAGGCTTGTTGAGGCAATATGTGGTCCGGAGTGACCAAGTGTTTTGATATTTGGGAAAAGGGTTTAAGTTAGGTTTCCCTTGTGTTCTAATATGTGTATGTTGAGTGTGCAGGTTGTACAGGGTTACACATGTTGAGTCAGCAGAGGCAAGGTGTTGGTGCAAGTCGCATCAATGATATTCTCCTTTAAGTGTTTTAATGTTTGACAATACACTTAAGTCAGTGATATAATGAACAGACAAAGGGGAGCAAAGGAGAAGTAATCAAAGTGAAGAAAAGTCCTAGTTATCCTAGGCACTAAGTCCTAATCGGGGAATTTGGCACTAAGTCCTGGCATAGGGCTGAGCACCGAAGACCTGCTCGGAAAGTGGGCACTAAGTCCTGGTCGAGGATTGGGCAAGAAGACCTGGCCGAGGGTTGGGCACCGAAGACATGGTTCGGGGAATTGGGCACGAAGACCTGGCCGAGGGTTGGGCACCTAAGTCCTGGACTTAGGGTTTAGGCACGGAGTCTTGGTCCGAGAGACTGAGCAACATAGCTGAGCGATGACTAAGGACAGGAGTAGAGACGGGTCAGGGTTTGGGCGTCTCGAGGTCCGGAAGTATCGGAAGCTAAGCAAAAGTCCACCCGAAGGACTGGGTGGCAAACATCTCCTGAAAGGAGTAGGTGGAAGGCGAGTTCTCGGGGATGGGAACTTGTGCCGGTTCGACCTAGGGTTTCGTGGAGATCCAAAGTCCGAACCAAGTCCTTAAGGCTAATGTTGTATGTATATGCTTTGTGTTTGTGTATCTTGCAGGTACCAAGATTGAAAGACAAAGCAAGCGGAACAAGGGCTGGATGCCCTGAAGCAGGGCGCCCCCATCAGCCAGGGTGCCCTGAGCCAAAGAAGAAATATGCAGTTAAGTGAAGCAAGAAGAATAATTGTCAAGCGGGGCGCCCGGAACGACGGGGGCACCCTGGTTGAAACCTGTATTTGCTGCTTCGAGTTTGAAACACAGATAAGCCTTCATGAGGGCTCCCGAGAGGTCCAGGGCACCCTGGTCAAAGGTTTTATCAGCTGCGGCGAGGTCGACACGGGGATAAGGTTTGACCGGGTTTATCGGGGCGCCCCCAGCGTCCAGGGCGCCCCCAGGAGTGCTATAAAAGGGGCTTCGACCCCTCTTCTTCAACAACATCTGCTAAGTACCATTCTGATCACTCTGACTGACGACAACGTGCTAAAGACGAGGCTCTACGACCGGGAGGCTCCAGGAGGAAGTGTGCGACACTTCGGAGGTCTAGATCGGCCGAGCTTCAACTTTGTTTTTGTTCAGTTTGCGTTTATTATTCCGTACTTAATTTTCTGTACTTGTGCTTGTAATTGTACACTGTAAGACGGGTTTTCTCTGCCTCCGAAAATTCCAAAAAGGAGACCAATAGTGGACTCACGCCGAGTACATAGGCCTTGGACGTACTGACCCTAGGGGTTGGGAACCAAGTAAATAAATCCCGTTGTGTCCTAGTATTGTTATTTCTTTTTCTATTTTATTTTTCCGCTGCACTAACGCTCTGAGTAGATCGAGAGTTTTATGAAGTTTTCATGACAAGATTTTCACGATCGATATTCACCCCCCCCCCTCTATCGACCGCACCGGTGCTACACAAGGGACAAGAGCCGAGGGAAGAGGACTCCAAGGGTAAGCCGGGAAGTGAACTTCAAAGGGCACACGTGAAGGGCGGCATGGAGGCAAGTCGAGGACTTGCGTGCGCATCCGAGGGACTATAGCCGGTGGAAGAGGACTTCAAGGGGTAAGCCAAAGGAGAGGACCTGAAGGCATACATGGAGGAGGGTCGAGAAAGTGAATAGGAGTGTTGTGGTAAGCTGGGCAGTCGACTGGGGATTGTCCAGTCGACTGTCAAAACTCACAGAATGGATTTGGCCCTGGACCAGTCGACTGCTCTAGGAGCAGTCGACAGGTGTATAGTTGGATTCGAACGTTTGGGCTGTCAACGGTCGAATTCTGAGTGGGGCAGTCGACTTCCCTGGGAGCAGTCGACTGCTAGCGAGGGTTTCAGCCCGAGTCCTATTTAAAGAGGATTTCATGGTGGCTGAGACTCTTGACGAAACTCGCTTGGGTAAAGTGAGTTAGTAGTCTTTTGTGTTCAAAGTGTTGTCCATGATTGTGGCGAGGTTTCTCCACCCACAAGGAGCGATAGATCAAGCCGGAGGTTATCCGGGGCGTGATCCACCGATGGATTCTTGGATTAGTCACCCGTCCAGGGTGGATACCAAGTAAATCAGTTTGTTAGCTTTGTCTAGTGTTGTTAGTCTTATTTTAGTTGTATTTCCGCTGCGCTAACAATTTTGTAGAGAAAACGACGAAGAGTTGCTATTCACCCCCTAGCAACGCTATTCGATCTATCAATTGGTATCAGAGCGAGGACTGCTCTTGATCGGACTAACCGTCGAGGGAGCACACGCTAGAGGGAAAAGAAGAATGGAAGAAAAATTTGGGGACGACATCTACACTCCACCGGCCTACAACCATGAGGATTTCGGCTATTGGAAAGCAAGAATGGAGACGTGGTTCACGATGGAATGGGAATGTAGAATTGCACTTGAAGAGCCCTTCAAAGTTCCAAAGGACAAGCACGGAAAGAGGTTTGTCCTATATATTGGGATAAAGAGCAACAAGAACAATTTCCGATGCATATGAAGAGAAGGTAATTAGTATTTTGAAAAATGTTTTTCCTAATAAAATTTTGAGTGATGTAGGGGAATACCAAAATGCATATGAATTATGGGCTAAGTTGAAAAGATATCATGAGAACCCTACATCAATTCAAAGAGTTGAAGAGCCCGAAGAAGTAAGGTCAATAGTCCAACTTATAGAAGATCCCGATGAAGTGAGCTCCATGATTCAAGAAGAGGAGAAAATTGAGTCATCTACATCTTCAAGTGAGGGAGAGAGTGAAAGATCATCAACCTCCTCAAGAGAAGAAGAGGAGGTATCGATTTCAAGAATTGAGGTGGAGGAGAGACCCTCATCCATGTCGGAACAAGAAGAAGCATCCTTTTCATCCAAGGTTGAAGAAGAAGTCAACCTAGCCTCCACCTCCACCAAAGCCAAATTGAAAGAGCACATCACATGCTTTGGTTGCAACGAAAAGGGACACTATAAGGACAAGTGCCCGAAAGGTAAAAAGGAGGTACACTCTAAACTTATTTCAATTAAATTAAATTCTAACATAAAGTGTAGGACTGGAGAAACCCAAGAGAAGAAGAGGAGGATTTGATGCTTCGCGTGTGGTGAGCTAGGGCACTACCACACCAAGTGTCCAAGGAAGAAAGAGCTCAAGAAAATGGGGCACTTGAGGAGATGGGAGAAAGAAGAAAGGAGGAAGCAAAGATCACATCAAAGGGGAACTTCAAGGGTAAGGGAGGTAATTTCTAACCCTAGATTAAAATGTAATTCAATTTCAAGTTCCTCATTGCATTTTAAAAATAATGTTAATCATCCCTCTATACATGCTAGTTTTAATGAAAAATGTTTAATGGTGCATAATTTTAGTTTTAAATACAATGATAGGAATAGGAGTAACAAGGTAGATCAACACCCTAAGAAAAGCATGCATCATGGTAAATCTAGGACCTTTGTACCTAAGGATCAAGGCACTAATCCCAAGAAGAG
Source organism: Boesenbergia rotunda (assembly GCA_024364735.1). NCBI lineage: Eukaryota > Viridiplantae > Streptophyta > Magnoliopsida > Zingiberales > Zingiberaceae > Boesenbergia > Boesenbergia rotunda. The sequence goes on from JAGFNQ010002276.1 coordinate 82,668, forward strand.
AACGAATGTGCCTAGAAAGGATGATAGGTCTAGGAATGTCCAAAGTGGACATGTGGATTCTAAGGTTATAAACTTGAAAAGGGAAAATCAAGCCTTGAGGGCATGACTTGATACTTTGGAAAAGACCCTAGAGAGATTCACTATTAGATCTAAGAGTTTAGATATGGTGTTGGGTGGTTTAACCCGCACCAATGATAGATCGGGGTTGGGATACCGGTCTAAGAACTCCCATGCCAAGGGAAAAAAATATGCTAGAGTAGCATATGATTATGGCAAGAAGGAGAAGTCCAAAAATGACAAGGGAATGTCATTTAAGGAGAAAAGAAGGACCTAACCAAAGACGAGGTGTCAAAGGTTAAGAGTGTAAAGTTTGTAGGCCAAGAGTCACCGGTGGAACACCGATGTGACCTAGTGATGGTTGAGTCACCTAGGGAGGTGACTAGGGCTAAGAGCTCAAGGGAGAGCTCTAGGAGCCTTTGGGATATATAGTAAATTGACCATGGGAGGGGGTGCTCCTAGAGGTCTAGATGGACCATGGAGTGTGCCAAAAGAATTGGAGATGGATTTGAGTCTCAATTCTTGGGTTTTGGCACGGTGTTTTTGAGTTTCATGCATGGAAATATGACATTGGGATTATATTGCATGAAAATTAGTTTTTGGTGTGTAATTGTCATGTAAATCAATGCTAGGGACGCATTGTGGGTTGGCATGGGCAAAGACATCAAGAGGAAACTAAAACTAGGACTTTAGGTCAAGGTTTGATTGAAGTTTTTAGCTAGTTTTGGGTTTAGTATCAAACTTGGGAATGATGATAGATACATTTTGGAATGTATTTTTCCCAAGTAGGTATGGGTATCACAAATGTCTCCATAAAATTTGAGAATTTTTGGAGATTTGTGAAATTTCTGGCGCATTTCTGAATTTCGTCAGAAAGGCTGAAATTCTAAGTTTTAGAGTATCAGTCGACTGCCCTGGGAGGCAGTCGACTGGACAAGGCTGATGTTTGTATCAGCAGCTGATTTGGGGTCCAAATGATGCAAAACAAGTGTATGGGGGCTAGTATACATTGTTTATGATCATTGGGGATTAAAAAAACCGATAATTGGGATATTGTTGGGTTCTTTTTGATGTTAAGCAAAGGGGGAGAAATGTTGGGTTTAAGTTGGGAAACCAAACACACCTTTGCTAGAAACCCTAGGTTTAGGGGGAGCTAAAATAAAGGGGGAGCATGGTTGCTCCATCCTTGGCGTAAGGGGAATCTGGGAGAGGTTCTTAAAAAGTCTTTGTAAGTCCAATGTAGGGGAGCTTTGGAGAAGCTTTAAAAAGCCTGTTTTGTTGGAAAAGTCCTAACTTGGAGGGATAGGTGTGAAAAGCCCTAACATGGGAAGTTAGGAGTGTGGGGAGTCTTGGGATAGGTTTTAAAAAGCCCGTTTCGGAAATTCCTAACTTGGAGGGTTAGGTGTAGGATGCCTTGGGATAGGATCCATGTATGCATTGCATATGCATTTGTTTAGCATTGTTTCTGCTATTCTATACTATTTATTTTTCCTAACTTAAATGTATTGCCAAACATCAAAAAGGGGGAGATTGTTGAGGCAATCTGTGGTCCGGAGTGACCAAGTGTTTTGATGTTTGAGCAAAGGGTTTAAGTTAGGTTTCCCTTGTGTTCTAATATGTGTATGTTGAGTGTGCAGGTTGTACAGGGTTATAGATGTTGAGTTAGCTGAGGTAAGGGACTAGAGCCGAGGGAGGAGGACTCCAAGGGCAAGCCGGGAAGTGAACTTCAAAGGGCACACGTGAATGGTGGCATGGAGGCAAGTCGAGGACTTGCGTGCGCATCCGAGGGACGATAGCCGGTGGAAGAGGACTTCAAGGGGTAAGCCAAAGGAGAGGACCTGAAGGCACACATGGAGGAGGGTCGAGAAAGTGAATAGGAGTGTTGTGGTAAGCTGGGCAGTCGACTGGGGATTGTCCAGTCGACTGTCAAAACTCACAGAATGGATTTGGCCCTAGACCAGTCGACTGCTCTGGGAGCAGTCGACAGGTGTATAGCTGGATTCGAATGTTGGGGCTGTCAACGATCGAATTCTGAGTGGGGCAGTCGACTGCCCTGGGAGCAGTCGACTGTTAGCGAGGGTTTCAGCCCAAGTCCTATTTAAAGAGGACTTCGTGGTGGTTGAGACTCTTGACGAAACTCGCTTGTGTAAAGTGAGTTAGTAGTCTTTTGTGTTCAAAGTGTTGTCCGTGATTGTGGCGAGGTTTCTCCACCCACAAGGAGTGACAGATCTAGCCGGAGGTTATCCGGGGAGTGATCCACCGACGAATTCTTGGATTAGTCACCCGTCCCGGGTGGATACCAAGTAAATCGGTTTGTTAGCATTGTCTAGTATTGTTAGTCTTATTTTAGTTGTATTTCCGCTACGCTAACAGTTTTGTAGAGAAAACGACGAAGAGTTGCTATTCACCCCCCCCCCCCTCTCTAGCAACGCTATTCGATCTATCAAGGCTTAGGGTTAATTCTATGGCCTTGGTCTCATAACTCATGAGGTATATATAGGCTACAATAGGGACCATGAGGAGGAGTTGGTTTTGGTCTCCTAATGGATCCTAAACCTAACCCATTAATGATGACCCGCTCCACTAATGGGTAATCATTAAACTACCGCACCAACCCCATAATTAAATATGGACTCCAGTATATTATGTGTACATAATCTCCCCGTGTTTAAGATCTCGCATGTCCATTAATTAATTAAATTATTGACAATTTAATTAATTAATAACTAACTCCATGAGTAGTACTACTCAACCTTATCATCATGTCGGACCAAGTCCACCTGCAGGGTTTACATGATAAACTTTATGAGCTCCTCAAGAGGACATCATCATCTTAACGCATTAGGACACGGTTTCCTTCTATAATCAATGGCACACCATATAAATAATATTATTTCCTAATTTACCGGGCCTATTGATTTAACAAATAAATCTTGTCCATTGGTAAATCAAAAAATAAATATTAAGTACATATGCCCATTATTATATCGGGATTAAGAGCATGTACATCATAATATCTGAGGTCTGATTTGATTATATAGTCAGTATAAATCGAATCATCTCTAATCGGTCCTGCTCAATACACACAAAGTGTACTAGTGTAATTCTATAGTCAAGATAGTCTAATATCAAATTACACTACAACCATTCCAATGGCTTGTCCAAATCCATCTCGGTTGTGAGCCATTACTTATACTTCGCAATGAACTGATAACATGATCTTCTGTGTGGCACCACACACCATATTATCTACAATGTAAAGTAAAGGACAATAGCATATATATCAAATATAAAATGCAAATAATGACCATGTGATTCTTATTCCAAAATATAGATGTTCATACAAAAGCTAGTCTTTTAGTATACATCCTAACAAAATATAGCGAAAACGATGCAAAGGGGATGGCAGAGCCAAGAAGCAGACCCAACCGTGCCAAATGGCACAGCTATGTAACCCGACCAGTGGGTTACATGACCTAAATGTGCCGAATGGCACTACCGTGTGACCCAACCAGTGGTTCATATTGCCTGGTCGTGCCAACTTTACCGAAAGGGACATGACTGGGTTGTACGACCACATCCTAGAAGCCCACACGGACCAGCCATGTCGTGCCACTTCGCCGCACCCATGGATTGGCCATGCAGATCTACACAGTCGTGTCTCCTGGAAAGTAGGGGAGCATGCCCCCTGCTATAAAATGGGATTTTCCCTCCTCTTTTCATCATCTTGGGTTTGGGGATCTACCTCTCACCTTAGGGAAGGGTTTTCCCCCTAGGAGAAATCCTAGAGAAGCCATTCTCATCTTCTCCGATCATCCATCCACCTCTAGAGCAAGGACTTCAACCAATAAGATCGGCGGCACATCGATAAGTATTCTCCTCCCTCTATACATCCCTTTTGGGTTGTAGATGCTACTTTTCTTGTCTTCTTGTTGTATCTTCCTTGTAATTGAGTAGATTCTCCTAGATCTAGGATGTAGGAAGTAGCTATTATGTGATGTTTGTTGGTTTCAGTTATGCATGGGAATCCTATCCATGCCCCCGGATTAAAATTTTATTGATTAAAACAAATCTGGATGGAATGAAATTTCCCAAGCAACCGTTTCATCGTCATACTAATTGATTCGAGTGATCACTTGAACAAACTTGTTGTTCAAGCAATCTAACTCGTCTAATCAATTAGCCACGGAATACACGATGAATTGATCGCTGATTTTTGTGTTATATCATCGGGTGCATGATAAACATGATAAGAATTAAATACAAGATGCAAGAAGTAACTAAACAAGAATTATACATCTTGTTTACCTCACGATCTTCTATCATATGTCCTATCCTCTTCTTGGATGTCGTGTAGGCAACGATCTTCCAAGAAACAAATTCACTAAGGACTCTCTTTCCTCCCTTCTTGTTTGCGCCAAAACCCTAGAGGGGAGAAGAAGATCCTCCTTCTTCCAAATTGCGCCGACCACCAAAAGGAAATGGTTCCCCTTGCGCCACCCTCAAGGGAAGAAGAAAGGAAGAAGACGAAGATGGATAAGAGGAGAAACAACTCTCTCCTTCACACCAAACCAAAGTCGACCACCTCCCTTTGTTGGTCGTGGATTCCGGGTCGCGCATGGGAAACCTCTCCATGTCTACGGATTAAAATTTTAATCCGAATGGAGACCTATTTCCCAAACGACCGTCTCATCGTCGTACTAATTGATTCGAGTTACTACTTGACCAAACTTGTTGTTCAAGCCTTGTAACTCGCCTAACCAATTAGTCACGGAATAGACGATGAGTGGATCGCCGATTTTTGTGTTTATCATCGGGGTCCATGACAATTAATTATCATAATTAATTAAACAATAATTAACAACATGATAATTAAGCAAACAAGTAATAGTAAGATCAAAAGGAGCTAAAGGAGAAGATATACCTTCTCGTTTACCTGGCGATCTTCTACTGTATGACTCTACCTCTTCTTGGATGTCGTGTGGACGATGATCTTCCAAGAACCGAAGTCACCAAGGCACGTTCTTCTCCACCCTAGCTTGGCCGAAACCCTAGGGACGAAAAGGGGGCTTCTTCATCCTCCCTTGTAGCCGCCGGAGCCCTAACTTCCAAGGAAGCCGCCGACGGCCACCAAGTGATGAACACCACCTTCTCTTGCTTGTGTCGCCACCAAGAGAAGATGAAGAAGAGAAGGAAGAGAGAAGATGTTAACCCTAGGTTCCAAGGAGGAGTTGGGTCTTGGCCACCTAATGGATCAAGGCCTGATCCATTAATGAAGATCCATTCCACTAAAGGATCCTCATTGATCTACCTCACCAACCCCTATATTTAAATATGGGCTCCACCTATTATGAGTGCAGTATCTCTCTATGTTTAAGATATCGAATGTCTGTTAATCAATTAAATTACTGACAATTTAATTAATTAATATCTATCTCCTTGAGTAGTACCACTCAACCTTATCATTATGTCGGACCAAGTCCACCTGCAGGATTTAACATGATGAACCTTATGAACTCCTCAAGGGGACATCGTTAACCCGACTCACCAGGACACGGTTTCCTTCTATAATCAATGGCATACCATGTAAATAATATTATTTCTCAACTTATCGAGCCTATCGATTTAACACATAAATCTCACCCATTGGTAAATAAAAGAAATAAATATTAAGTACATGTGCCCGTTATTATATCGAGATTCAGAGCATGTACTCCATAATAACTAAGGACTGATTCAATTATAAAGTTAGTATAAATTGAATCACCTCTATGTCGGTCCTACTCAATACACACAAAGTGCACTAGTGTAATTCTATGGTCAAGATAAACCAATACCAAATTACACTACAACCATTCCGATGGTTTGTCCAAATCCATCTCGGTTGTGAGCCTCTACTTATACTCTATAAGGAATTGATAACATGATCTTCTATGCGACATCACACACCATGTTATCTATAATTTAAAGTATCAGATAAGTTGCACATACTAATATAATATGGAAATAGTGATCTTGTGATTCTCTTTCAAAATGTAGATGTCTATATAAAAGCAAGACTTTTAGTATACATCCTAACAATCTACCACTTATACTAAAAGACTTTGCTATCCTCATAATGCCATACATCTGACTCTCATATCCTCCACATGCCTATCAAATGCTCTCGCTTGAAGGGCCTTAGTGAAAAGGATCTGCCAGGTTGTCCTTTAATGCAATCTTGGCGACAACAACTTCTCCTCGTTTTATGATTTCTCGTATCAGGTGGTACTTGCACTCTATGTGTTTACTCGCCTTATGGGCTCATGGTTCCTTCGAGTTTACAACTGCACCACTGTTATCATAATAAATTGTGATAGTTCTGGGCAAACCAGGAATCACATCCAAGTCCATCATGAAGTTCCTGAGTCATACAGCTTTCTTGGTCGCCTCAGAGACTGCCACATACTCAGCTTCCATGGAGGAGTCCGCCACGCATTTCTGCTTGACACTCCTCTATACTATGGCTCCACCTCCTAAAGTAAACACAACCCCCGAGGTAGACTTAGTTTTGTCCCTATCTGATTGGAAGTCTGAATCAGTATAACCCACAGGGAGTAATTGGTATGCCTGGTAAACTAGCATATAATCCCTAGTCCTTCTCAGGTACTTCAATATATGCTTTACCGCAGTCCAATGTCCCTAATCTGGATTACTCTGATATTTGCTAACCATGTCCACGGCAAAGCAGATATCCGGTCTTGTACATAGCATAGCATACATGAGGCTTCCTATAGCCAAAGCATAAGGACCCGTCTTCATCTCCTCTATCTCCTTTGATATTTTAGGACACATCTCCTTAGATAGAGGAATTCCATACCTGAAAGGTAGAAAATCTTTCTTGGGGTTTTCCATGCTAAAATGAGCTAGGACAGTGTCTATGTATGAAGCTTGAGATAAGCACAGCATCCTTTTCCGGCGATCCCTTATAACCTTGATCCCAAGGATGTGCCATGCTTCTCCCAAGTCCTTCATATCAAGATTTTGGACAACCATAACCTTACGTCTGATAATACTTTGACATTGTTGCCAATGAGAAAAATATCATCTACGTATAGTACAAGAAATACCACTACGTTTCCATCACATATACACAAGACTTATCCGGACTCTGAATAAATCCATATGACTGGATTACCTCATCAAATCGGAGTGTCTCATCATATGTTCAGGGATCTGGTTCATGTTCGCCAGGGACCAAGTCCGACGACTCACCCAAGAAGATGAATCTATCAGGTTGTCTGACAACCCTCCCACTACGACAAGGTACTTCTCGTGTATCTTATGTGACACGCGGTGCAATTACTTGTGGTATGTCCTCTTGTACCGTTGGTACTAAAGTCGGAACTTCCCCTCTTAATTCCTCAAGCATAATCCTACTCATGGGCTTATGGTTCATCACATAGTCTTCCTCTAGGAATCGGGCATTCATGCTAACGATCACCCTCTGATCCTTGGGACTATAAAACAAACCACCTTTCATTCCCTTAGGATAGCCTACGAACAAGCATATTTCTGTACGAGATTCTAACTTATCTGTGTCTCCCTTTAGCACATGTGTTAGACTACCCCAAATCCGAATATGTCTTAGACTAGGCTTTTGCCCAGTCTACAATTCTGTGGGTGTAGAGGCTATTGACTTAGATGGTACCAAGTTTAGTATGTACGCTGTTGTTTCTAGAGCATATCCTCATAACGAATCTGGCAACTTAGAGTAACTCATCATTGATCTAACCATCTCCATAAGAGTCATATTCCTTTGCTCTGCTACACCATTCTGTTGGGGCATATCGGGTGTAGACAATTGGGATTGAATCCCAGCCTCTGACAAGTAAGTTCTAAATTCTTCCAAGAGGTACTCGTCACCACGATCCGATCCTAGTGTCTTGATACTTTTACCTTGATGTTTCTCCACATCAGCCTTGAATTCTTTGAACTTATCAAAGCATTCAGACTTGCAGCGTATCAAGTAAATGTACCCATACCTTGAATAATCATCTATAAAAGAGACGAAATATTCAAAGTCACCTCTAGCCTAGATAGACATAGGACCACACAAATCAGAATGAACCAATTCCAACACATCTTTGGCTCTATACCCCTTGGCCTTGAAAGGCCTCTTGGTCATCTTACCTTCTAAGCAAGATTCACAGATTGGGAAGTTTTCCACCACCAATGAACCCAAGGGCCCATGGGCTATCAACCTTTAAATTCTACTAAGGTTAATACGACCAAGTCTTAGATGCCAAAGATATGTTTGGTTCATCTTCGAAGGTTCTTTTCTCTTATGGTTAGACGATGAGTTATTTACTTCTATTTGGATCGTGGGAGATTTTGGTTTTAAAGTGTATAAATTGCCAACCATTGCACCAGAACAGATAATATCTTTATTCCTTTTTATAACAACACGGTCATTAAAAGAAATAGAATAACCATCCTTTATTAATTTAAAAACTGAAACAAGGTTCTATCTAAAAGAAGGTACATAAAGGCAATTTCCTAAAACCAAAATTTCATTCCTATCAAACGATAAATAAATGTCTCCCACTGCAACAGCCGCCACCTCTGTAGCATTGCCCATGTAGACAGTAATCTCTCCATCAGCTAGTCGTCGGGTTTCCTGGAACCTCTGCAAAGAATTGCAAACATGATCAGTGGCTCCCGTAACTACACACCAAGTACCAGTAGATAACACCTCTAAGCATGTTTCAACAACTAAACAAAAAGATGTACCTTTATCTTGATGACAAGGACAGTCCGCCTTTCAGTGTCCAGTATATGGGATCATTTAGAATCGATAGAGGGACTGAATATCGATAAAATCTTTTCAGATTAAAAAGAGCAATTATGCAATGGAAAAATTCAAATGCTAACACTTTGAATTTTACTTGGTTCAGAGTCTAGATCGGCTCCTACTCCAAGGCTCACGATCCTTGACCGTTTACAATGGGCAATTCTATATTATGAAAAAGTAGTACAAAATGAAATTCGAATACAGAAATTAATTACAACACTTAATTAATAATTATACCAACGACCGGAGAAGATTCATAGATCAGAGTCATGGGTCTTCGTTGGCGGTTGAGACTTGAGCACGGAGCGTTTGGAGCAGAGCGCTTGAAAGAATTCGTTGGAAGCAATTCTATCTGGAAGCCAGGGGTGAACCCCTATTTATACTGCATGCTTGGGCGCCTATGTTGAAGGGGGCACTTAACACGTGGCCTGTTCTGCGTGAATCCTTATTCGCAGACTTGGCCAGCGCTTATCCCTTCAACTGGGGTGCTTGAGCTGACTAGGGCGCCTGTATCGACACAGGCACCTCATTTGCTGATGTAGAGGCTTGCTTCGAGACTACTTGGAAATAACCCTTCTTGGGCGCCTGTCACCATACAGGTGCCTGTATGATCAGGCACTTCACTCCATTCAGGCGCCTGGGAGCAGAAACCTTCAACCTTTGTTCCTGCAACCAGGGTTAGTTCCAAAACATAAATAATAAACAAATAATATATAAGTTAAGCACAATTAACAGCCTGAGCTGTCTTGGTTCTGACTTTGGGCTTCCAAAATGGAGCCCTAGGTCGAACCGACGCCTAGTGTTCCCTCCTACGGGGAGCGCGTCCTCACCTACTCCTCTCAGGAGAGTTTACCTTTTTACCAACCGCCTCCTCAGGTTGAACTTTTGCCCAATCCTCCGGTTCAGGACTTCGTGCTCAGTCCGCGACCAGGACTTATTGCCCAACCCTCGGTCAGGTCTTCGGTGCCCAGCCCTCGGCCATGACTTATTGCCCAATTCCTCGAATTAGGACTTCATGCCCAGTCCACGACCAGGACTTATTACCCAACCCTATATCAGGACATAGGTGCCCAGCCCTCGGCCAGGACTTATTGCTAAATTCCTAGAATCAGGAATTCCTGCCTAGTGTACCTAGGACTTTTCCTGCACACTTGAATAACTTCATTAGATCATAATAGAACCTTAACTTATGAACCCTTTGTCATTATCAAAACACATGTTTGATCTTGGTGCTTTCAGCACCAACAATCTCCCCCTTTTTGATTTATGGCAACCAGGTTCAAAAAGTTAAGTTTAAATCATTTAAAGCATATATAACAAGCATGTTTATTCAAAGAAAATCACATTTTGAAAAATATTTACAAATCTCACCCTTAAATAGAAAATCTCCCCCTGAAGCTTTTAATGATATGCAGTTTTTCAAAGAGTCTAAGTGTTTAAATTTTGACTAAGTGTTTTGCAAAGCATTTGCATACTTATAAAGATTTTCCACTTAAAAAAAAACTTTTTGCGAAAACATTTGCACTTAGAAAAATTTTGCTTTAGAAAAGTTTTTCACTTAGAATAAATTTTGAAAAAACATTTACATTAAAAAAAATTGTGCACGTAAAAAATTTGACTTAGAAAAATTTTGTGCACTTAGAAAAATTTGACTTAGAAAAATTTTGTACACATAGAAAAATAAAAATATTTTATTTAGAAACATTTGTGCATTTAGAAAAAAATTTTACTTAGAAAAATTTGTACACTTAGAAAAATACGTAAAAAAATTTGTGCACTTAAAAAAATAAAAATATTTTACTTAGAAACATTTGTGCACTTAAAAAAAATTTTTACTTAGAAAAATTTGTGCACTTAGAAAAATACTTAGAAAAATTTGTGCACTTAAAAACAATTTTGTGCAAAAGGATTTTCACTTAAAAAAATGTTCGTTCCAAAAAAAATATACTTAGAAAAACATTGTTGTGTACTTGGAAAAGAAAATATTTTTGAAAAAAACTACCTTTGAAAATATGATGCCTAAATGCCCTTTAAATTTTAACATTACTTTTGGGAAAAAATTTAACTTTACTTTTTGAAAATAAAAATAAAAATTTTGAAGATTTTTACTCTCTTCTTTCCTCTCTCCCCCTTTGTCATATAACAAAAAAAATTTGATAGAAGACCAATGGCGAATCAATTTCACTTGAAGTAAAGCTAGTTACACAAATTTAAATACGTATTGAACCAATTCTATTAAACCCAAGCAACAAAAAGGATCAAACCAATTAAATTGAACTTGTTCGGGTTCTGTCTAACCCAGTTAGCTACTTACTAACTATTATATAACAGCAGTTTTCACTAGGGTTAGTCAAGTTAAGTGATCAAATCAAGTTAGATTTTCTAAGCTTGAACACTTAACTTGATTGTTGTTCAATTGTATTTATCACCCCAACTACTCTAGATGCACTAACTTAAAGCATCTTGAGTTAAGGCATAGACCTAAGAATCTCAACCCAGTCTAGATTATCAATCAAAGTGTCCTAAGGTGCTTGTGAGATGCTGGCTTCTAGATCTATAGGTGCATGCAATTCTAGGGTTAAAGCATAGGTTAAGTCCATTTGCATACAAAAACCCCTAGTTTTGAAGGGGGTAAATTTTTGAAAAATCTAAGTCAGAAAATAATTTTAAAATTTCAACTTAATAAAAAAAATTTACAAATATAAAAGATTTTTGGGAAAAAATTAGAGCAGTCATGTTCTACTAAGCACAACCCTAATTGCTTTCTTAGTAAGCTAAACTCAGACTCAGGTAAGGGTTTGGTGAAGATGTTGGCTAAATTAGATTTTGAGCCCGCATGCATAAGTACGATTTCACCCCTGGCTACGTGATCCCTAACAAAATGATATTTTACTTCAATGTGTTTGGTTCGGGGGTGATGAATTGGAATTTTAGTAATATTTATTGAGCTTATGTTGTCAATAAACACTTTGGTTTGGGCATAGTCTAGCTGGAAATCCTTAAGAGTGTGCATCATCCATAACAGTTGTGTTACACACTCTCCTAGGGCAACATATTCTGCTTCAGTTGTGGATAAGGCTACGCAGTGTTACTTTCTACTACACCAGCTGACTAGACTGTGTCCTAATAATTGATAACTCCCACTTGTAGTCTTTCTATCTAGTTTGCAACCGGCATAGTCAGAGTCAAAGTACCCTGATAATTCAAAATTGGGAGTCCTAGCATACCAAATACCTACATTTAGGGTACCCGTAATGTACCTTAGGATTCTTTTTAGTGATGCTAGGTGAGATTCCTTAGCACAGGTTTGGTATCTAGCGCACTCCTACAGCGAACAAAATGACAGGTCTACTAGCAGTTATGTACAATAAGCTCCCAATCATACTTCTGTATAGCTTTAGGTCAATTGTTTTACCTTCAGGGTCATTATCTATTTTGACATTTTTGGCCATAGGAGTACTTAAGCTTTTAGAGTTTTCCATTTTGAATTTCTTAATTAATTCTTTTGCATATTTAGATTGATGAACATAGTTACCATCCCTAGTTTATTTTATTTGGAGACCTAAGAAAAAGTTTAGCTCACTCACCAAACTCATTTCAAATTCACTCACCATAATTTTGACAAATTCATTTAAAAAGTTAGAGTTTGTTGACCCAAATATTATATCATCTACGTATATTTGAGCAATAAATTGTCTTTTTCTAAGGATTTAACAAATAAGGTTGAATCAATTTGGCCTTGGTTAAATTCCTTAGAAATTAAGTAGGTTGATAATCTTTCATACCAGGCCCTAGGTGTTTGTTTCAAACCGTAAAGGGCTTTCCTAAGTTTGAACACATGTTCAGGTTTGTCTAAGTCCTCAAATTCTGAGGGCTGCCCTACGTATACTTCCTCTTTTATGAACCCATTAAGAAAGGCAGACTTGACATCCATTTGGTACAGTTTCAACCCTCTATGGGCTGCATAAGCTAATAACATCCTAATTGATTCAAATCTAGCTACAAGAGCATAGGTTTCATCATAATCTAACCCTTTGACTTGACTAAACCCTTTAGCTACTAAGCGGGCTTTGTTTCTCATAATCTCCCCTTGGTTATTTAGCTTGTTTCTAAATATCCACTTAGTGTCTATAACTGACTTACCCTCAGGTTTAGGTACTAAGTCCCAGACTTGGTTTCTCTCAAATTGGGCTAGTTCTTCTTGCATTTCTATAATCTAATCTGGGTTAGGTAGGGCTTCTTCTATAGTCTTAGGTTCTATTTTTGAAATTAGAGCAATTTGACTAAGATTTCTATAAGAAGACCTAGTTTTGACTCCTAAGGTTGGATTACCCAAGATTTGATCAAATGGATGGTTGAGTCTGGGTTTCTTTGTTCATCTAGAAATAGGTTCAGCCTCAGGTCTGGCTGGAAGGTTTGATTCAATAGGTTCAACTACTTCGGTTGGTTCAGTTATTGGTTCAGTTGATAAATCAGTAGTTGGTTCAATTATTGGTTCAGTTGATAACTCAGTAGTTGGTTCAATTGATAGTTCATTTAATGGTTCGATTAATGGTTCAGTATCTTCTTGATCCAGATTTGAATTGTTTAGGTTTTGATTATCAATAGACTTTGTTTCAATTTCTTCATCAAAGATTAAGTTGGTAGTTTCTTTAATTTTGTGGGTTTGTCTATTGTAAACCCTATAGGCTCTACTTGTTGTTGAATATCCTAAAAAGGTCCCTGGGGGTGACTTTGATTGAAACTTACCTAGGTAGTCCTTAGTGTTCAAAATATGGACTTTGCACCCAAAAACCCTTAAGTAATGTAAATTTGGTAATCTATGATAATAAATTTCATAGGGTGTCTTATTGTGTCTTCTATTAATTAAGACCCTATTTTGTAAATAACAGCCTGTATTTACCACCTCTGCCCAAAATTGATTAGTCAGGTTATACTCGTTAAGCATGATCCTAGTGGCTTCCTAAAGAGTTCTATTCTTTCTCTCAACTATTCCATTTTGTTGGGGAGTTCTAGGGCATGAAAATTCATTGACGTACCCATTGATTTTACAAAATTCCTCAAATTTTTTATTTTCAAATTCTCCCCCATGATCACTCCTAAGTCTTTTAATTTTTGTGTCATTTTGATTTTCTATCATTTTACACAAATTACTAAATGAATTAAATGTTTCATCTTTAGTTTTTAAGAACCTATCCCAGGTAAACCTAGAGTAATCGTCAATGATTACTTAGCAGTACCGATTTCCGCTTAATGACTTGGCTCTATGTGAATCTGATGGGTATGGCTTGGTGGGATTCCCTACCAAAGACTTAGTCGTCCTTGAGAGACCTCTCTGTTGGATCGATCGAGTCGATAGAGGGGGGGTGAATATCGACAAAACTTTTCGAATTTATGGAGAGAGCAATTTGCACAGCGGAAAGAAATTAAGACACGCGAACACAGTATTTTTTTACTTGGTTCGGAGCCTAGGTCGACTCCTACTCCAAGGCCCACGATCATTGATCATTTACTTTGGGCAATTCTATATGAACGCAAAATCAGTTTACAGAAAGAGATTTACAAGTATAGCACTATAAACTTTTAATAGAAAATTTCTTCTGTTACCGACGTCCGGTTGTGGGTTGACTTTCCGGAGCAGCAGGACGTCGTCGCTCGAGTTGGGCAGTTTCTGGAACAAGGCGTAAGCACATAAGAGCGTGGAAGCTTTGGTACGAAGTTGATATTGAAGGCTTGGGCGTTGGGTGCTATTTATAGCACCCAGGGGCGCCCTGGTCGTCGGGGGCGCCCTGCCACGTGTCAGCCGATCCGCCTTTAGCTCGGTCAACAGTTATCCCATCCGAATAGGGATAAGTTTGACTCTGGGGGCGCCTTGGTCGTAGAGGGCGCCTTGGCTGACTTCTTCCGCGCAGAAATCTCGGCTCTGGATAAAGCTGAAGCTTCGTAGTCTTGGGCGCGGAGGCGCCCTGGCTGCTGAGGGTGCCTTGGCTGGCGAAGGCGCCTTCGCTGCTGAGGGCGCCTTGCCCAGTAAGCAGCTGAAGCCCTTTTTGCTTCGCTTGGTTCTGGTTCACCTTGAGGGCGCCCTGGACACTCAGGGCGCCTTGCTCAGCTGCTGCCTCACTCCTTTGAGGCTCTCTGAGTTGCAGACACACGTTCCTTCGGTCCTGCATCAAGGGTTAGTCCAAAACACAATAAAATAATTAATTATTATTTTATACAGCCTTAGCTGTCTTGGTTCTGACTTTGGTCTCCAATATGGAGTCCTAGGTCGAACCGACGCCTAATGTTCCCTCGACGGGGAACGCGTCCTCACCTACTCCTCTCGGGAGAATTTACCTGATGCCAACCACTCCTTTGTTTGGACTTTTGCCTGGCGGTCCTTTGGCAGTGTAACGCCCTAAAATTTCCACTTTAAGTCCTTAAATTCCTTGAAATTAGTTAGAAATGTTTTAGAAATATTCTAGATATTTTTAGGAATTTTTAGAATATTTTTAGGGAATTTTCCGAGTCCGTTTAGTATTTTTATTAAAAGAAATAGAGTTTTCGGCAAAAAGTTGCCTGGATGAGTTTTGAACCCGAGACCTCCCGTGGGATCAACTACTTAAGTTGGTCGGATTAACCAGGAGCCCCAACAGGGGTGTGCTGAAAGAAAATAGAGAAATATTAAGTTAGATTATAAGTTGGGCCGAAATACCCCTTGGTATAAATAGAGGAACTTAAGTGATTCTTTTATTTCTTTTTGGTTTTCGGCAAAACCCTTCCTCACCATCCGCCGACCCCCCTCCCCTCTCTTGTGCACACGCCAACCACACCAAGACCCCCTCTCCTCTTCTAAGGGGGCGCCGGCTAAGGAAGAAGCAAGGAGGGCGGAGCGTTTCGTTTATCTCGACGAGAGGAACGCGTAGGCGCGAACGGTTCATCGAGATCTCAAGTTTCTCCCGAGCCCTAGACGTCAATTTTGGTTGTAAGTCCAAGATATCAATGTAAGTACTGCTCACCTGCAGTAAGAGGCGGTTTTTCCGCAAGTTTTTCCCATTAGAAAGTTAAAGATGCAAATTTTCCTTTAGTTACGATTTTTGCATGTAACTCTAGTTTAATTCATGCTTGTATAAGTTGATTAAGTACCCTATATGAGGTTAGGGACTAAGAAAAGTTATAAGAGAAGAAAAGAGAAGATAAAGATAAGAAAAGAAAAGGCCAAGGCCTTAAGAAATCCCCAAAAGTCAAGACTTAGGGATTTGGGCACACAAGGTGCTCGTTAAAATGCCAAGGCATTTAAAGATAAGAAAGAAAAGAAAGAAAAGATATTTTATCTTCTAAGGCCAGTACCCGGCGTCCAAGGGCGTCGTTAAAGAAATCCAGGTGTCCAATTCCAAGGTCTTGGCCCTGGTAGACCAAGGTCTGCTCTATTAGGATTGGTGGCTCGCTACCCCAACCTTTTAGGGAACGCGCATAAGATGGTACTTACGTCTTAAGTGGATCCAAGTGATTATTATTTTCAAGTATATGCTTTAGCAAAGCTTTCTAAAGTTTAAAGAAGTTTTCTAAAAGTTAAAGGAAGATTTAAAGTTAAAGAATTGCTAAAGTTCAAGTTAAACCAAGAACAAGTAAGTTGAGACTTATTAATGCTTGAGTGTACATGGTTTAGTTTTCTTTTAAGCATAAAAGTATCTCATGTGATTTCACATTGTTTAAAAAGCATGTTTGCACAGTTTCAAGATTTTGTGAGCTAGATAGTACTTACTAAGCTTTTTGCTTATTAGTTGCATTTTCTCTTGCTGCAGGTAAAGGTAAAGGCAAGCAATTCAGAAGGAAGGCGACAAGGCGGCGCTGAGTGACGTGTGTGTGGTGGCTGACCTTGGAGAGGTCCTTGGGACAAGATGAATAAAATACTCAAAATACATTTGTTATAGAGTCTTAGTTTAAGTTGGATCATATAGTATTTATTCAAGTATTTGCGTTTTAGATATTTTGCATGTCTTAAAACCACAAGTAAAGATTCCATGTCATTTCATTTAGCATACATATCCTTATGATTGCATTGGATGAGCAGGAGTGTGAATAGTTTTGAATATTGATACTTTGATGAGCTATTTGATGCATGTACCAAGATATTGTCAGTTTTCCTTTGAATCAAGTTGTTATTGCTTAAATATGCTTAGAAAAGTTGCATACACATTCCACAATACTTTAGAAATGTTTAGAACATGTGTTTTGGTGTTATGAATGCATAGGAGTTAAGTTTGGTACAAAACTCTAGTTAAAGTTCATATAGATTTTCATAACTTAATTTCCTCCGCAAAAGTTCTAATTTCGAGTTTATGAAGTTGTTTTGATTGGCTAAAATGTTTAGGAAACTAGCATAGAGTATAGAAATGGTGTTGTGTCTTTGTATGGCTTGAAACTATTTGTTTGGTGGAGTTTTGAAACACGGCTTCGAATCTGAATTTCAGACTTTCAGGCGTGCCAGTCGACTGGTTCAGTATCAGTCGACTGGCCTATCGAACAGTAGCTTCTGTTCGATGCATCAGTCGACTGCCAAGAGGCCAGTCGACTGGTGCCGCGCCCAGAAACATTCTATGGCCGATACCAGTCGACTGGTTAGATCGCAGTCGACTGGTACCATTGCCGAGAAGTTCTACAGATGAAAAGAAGTGTGACATTGTATCATGCATGACTAGTAGAGTTAGAATATCATCCCTAGAGGGATTTAAAAAGAAAAAAAAAGAAGTTCCGCATCCTTAGTCGTGCATTAGAGTCAAGAAGTAGAAAAAGTAACGATCCGTCTAAGATAGAGAAGGCGGGTCGCTACAGGTGGTATCAGAGCAATTCCCATTCTCCAGTATCACACACACATCAACATCAACCTTGCCGTCTTCAAGTAAGAAAGCTTTAAGTTTCAGTTTTTCTATTGCTCCTTTACTTAACTTCAGTATAGAGAAATGCTTAAGTACTTACTCACATGTGCATAGAACAAGGAAGCATGTCTAATACCTTAGTATCACGGAATCATGTTTAATCCCTAGAATGGATATTAGATTTCTAAGTACGAAGACAGGTTTATACTTAGAAATGTAGTAGTGATTTTCTTGTTCCTTGATGCATTATTAGATGGCAAGAAGAGGCCGAGCTCCTAATGCAAGGAACGGAACCCCAGTTCAAGATAACAATGAGCCTGGCACAGAACAGCCAAACCTGATGGCGGTCATTGCTCAAATGCAAGCTCAGATTTCAGAGCAACAGAAGACCATCGCCACACTGATGGCAAATCAGCACCCAGTGCCCCCTACGCCACCCACAGCAGGAATGGAAACTCCAGTGGTGGCTGAAGTTCCACCAGTCACACAGGAGACTCCTGCCATGAACCGAAGACAAGAAGCATACCTCATCCAGTGGCAGAGGCTGAAACCTGAAAGCTTCTCAGGCACGACTGAGCCCTGGGATGCCCAGGCATGGTTCAAGACTTTAGAGAGCACAATGGAGCTTCTTGACTGGCCAGAAGTCGAGAAGGTCAAATGTGCCTCCTTCTGCCTAAATGGAGACGCTCGTATGTGGTGGGAGCGAGTCAAGAGTAAGAGGATAGTCAACCAGATGAGCTGGGCAGATTTCGAGCAAGAGTTCTATGAGGAGTTCTTCCACATGCGGGTTACCAACAAGCACTACGAGGACTTCATGGAGTTCAGACAAGGTAGCCTACCAGTGGGAGAAGCAGTCGCGAAGTTCAACAGACTAGCTCGCCTCTGCCCAGAGCTAGTCAGCACAGAGAAGGAGCGAGTCAGACTGATGCTCCGCATGCTGAACCCTGAAATAGCACTCAACGTGAACAGCGGGACGCACCGACCCCAGACCAGCGAGGAGTTGGTCAGTAGTGCTCTAATCTCAGAGCACTACCTGAATAGCATCAAGGCACAGCAAGCACAGCAGAAGCCAGTCCTGACTGAGAACAAGACAACTGGAGGCCAGAAGCCTCAGCCAAATAGCCAGAACTGGAAGAGCAAAAACCACAAAAGGAAGCAGTGGCCTGGCAGCCAAAAAGGAAACCCAGAGAACAAGCAAGCTAGGTATCCACCTTGTCCTAAGTGTGGGAGGACCCATCCAGGAGCATGTCTTTTGGGTGTAACTGGATGCTACTCATGTGGACAAGAGGGACACAGATCCAGAGACTGCCCAAACAAGTTTAAGGTACTTCCTCAGCAGTCCGTACAGTATGGAGGCAAGCCTCAGTTACATTACATGCCTACTATACTGGAGGGACCTCAGTTCAGTCAAGGAGGGTTGGAAGCAGCACCAGTTCCAACCAATGCCAGAGTCTTTTCCCTCATGAAGGAAGAAGCTGCCAGCGCCTCCACGGTCGTAACAGGTCAAATAGTTATTTTTCAGCATTTAGCTACTACACTATTTGACACTGGGGCGACCCATTCTTTCGTATCAGTACCTTATGCTAGTAAGTTACAGGTGCCTGCAGAGAGTTGGGAGTCCAGATTCCTGACAACTCTCCCTTCAGGGGAAATCATGGAATCCACCCAGCGGCTCCGGGCTGTGCCAATCAAGATTTCAGACCGAGAGCTATATGTCGATCTGATAGTCCTTGAGATGCAAGACTTCGACATCATACTGGGCATGGATTTCCTCAGTAAGTACAGCGCTTCAGTGGACTGCCGTAGAAGGAAGGTGGTTTTCAGCCCAGAAGGAGAACCACCATTCGAGTTTCAAGGAGCCCCAAGGAGGAAGACTCAGAAATTTCTCTCAGCCTTGGCAGCCCACCAGATGCTAGAGCAAGGGTGTGCTGGTTTTCTTGCACACGTAGTGGACTCAGAAGCAAAGAAAGAACTCAAGCAGGAGGACGTACGGGTAGTCTGCGAATATCCAGAAGTATTCCCAGAAGAACTACCTGGACTACCTCCCAACAGAGAAGTGGAATTCGAGATCGAGCTAGTGCCAGGTACCGGTCCGGTCTCGAAGGCCCGCTATCGTATGTCTCCTGTAGAGCTGAAAGAATTACAAGAGCAACTCTAGGAGCTACTAGACAAGGGCTTCATCTGCCTGAGTCATTCACCCTGGGGAGCTCCTGTACTTTTCGTCAAGAAGAAGGATGGGTCTATGCGTCTGTGCATAGACTACAGTGCTTTGAACAAGGTAACCATCAAGAACAAGTACCCCCTTCCTAGAATAGATGATTTATTTGATCAACTCAAAGGGGCTATAGTGTTCTCGAAGATAGACCTGCGTTCTGGGTATCATCAGCTAAAGGTTAAAGAAAGTGACATCCCCAGGACGACCTTCAGGACAAGATACGGCCACTACGAATTTGTAGTAATGCCTTTTGGAGTAACCAATGCTCCAGCAGTCTTCATAGAGCTGATGAACCACATCTTCAGGGAGTATCTCGATAAATTCGTCATTGTATTTATTGATGATATTCTCATATACTCACAGACTCCAGAGGACCATACTACACACTTGAGGATAGTGCTGCAGATCCTTCAACAGGAGAAGCTCTATGCAAAATTCTCAAAGTGTGAGTTTTGGCTAGATCAGGTGGCCATCCTAGGTTACATTGTATCCAAAGAAGGCATTCAAGTTGATCCAGCCAAGATAGAAGCAGTCAGCAACTGGTGTAGACCCAAGAATGCCAGTGAAATCAGAAGCTTCTTAGGCCTGGCAGGATATTACAGAAAATTTGTGGAGGACTTTTCCAGAATAGCCTCTCCACTCACAGCCCTGACCAGAAAGAATCAGAAGTTTGAGTGGTCAGATAAATGCGAGCACAACTTCCTAGAACTGAAGAAAAGATTGACTAGTGCTCCCATCCTGACTATCCCAGAGAGTGACAAGGCCTTTGACATCTACAGTGATGCATCCAAGATGGGCCTTGGAGCTGTCCTCATGCAAGACGGTAAAGTCATAGCATACGCCTCCAGACAGCTCAAGGACTATGAGAAGAATTACCCTACCCACGACCTTGAGCTAGCAGCTGTGGTTTTCGCACTGAAGCTCTGGAGACACTACCTGTATGGAGTGCAGTGCAGAATCTTCACAGACCATCAGAGTTTGAAGTACTTCTTCACTCAGAAGGACCTGAATATGAGGCAGCGCAGGTGGCTAGAGTTGGTCAAAGATTATGACTGTGAAATCCTCTACCACCCAGGTAAAGCTAATAAAGTGGCAGATGCACTGAGCAGAAAGTCCTGTGCAGCACTGATGTCCCTATCATCACTGTCTCTACCACTTCAGAAAGAAATGAAGGATTTTGGAGTCGAGGTAATAATTGGGCAACTTTCTGCATTGACTCTAGAGTCAACCCTGCTTGTGGATATACAAAGAAAGCAAAGTCAAGACCCAGAGATCCAGAAGATCAAGCAGGAGATCCAAGAGGCAGAAAATTCAGAGTTTCGAGTATCAGACAGCGGCATCCTCTATCTTGGAGACTGCCTTTGCGTCCCCAATGATGAGGAACTAAGAAAGAATATTTTAGAAGAAGCCCACAGTACCCCGTACTCTATGCATCCTGGTTCTACCAAGATGTACCAAGATTTAAAGAAAAGGTTCTGGTGGTCTGGACTCAAGCGAGACGTGGCCAGATATATCAGTACCTGCCTGACATGCCAGAGAGTCAAGGCAGAGCACCAGAGACCAGGAGGAGTTCTACAGCCACTTCCCATTCCAGAGTGGAAGTGGGAAGAAATATCCATGGACTTTATCACAGGTCTTCCAAGAACCACCCATGGACACGATGCAATTTGGGTGATAGTGGAAGATTGACCAAGTCTGCCCACTTCCTAGCCATCAAGTTATCGCATTCGGTAGAGTAGTTAGCGCAGTTATATGTGAAAGAGGTGATCAGGCTTCATGGAGTTCCGAAGTCGATCGTTTCTGACAGAGATGGGCGGTTCATCTCCTATTTTTGGAGGTGTGTTCAGGACGCCCTAGGCACCAGACTTCAGTTCAGCACAGCTTTCCATCCCCAGACAGATGGACAAACAGAGAGAGTAAATCAGATTTTAGAAGACATGCTCAGGGCTTGTGCGTTGGACTTTAAAGGCAGTTGGTGCAAATTTCTATGCTTAGCTGAGTTTGCCTACAACAATAGCTATCAGGCCACCATCAGGATGGCACCTTATGAGGCATTGTATGGCAGGAAATGCAGATCACCCATATGTTGGCAAGAAGCTGGTGAGAAGAAAGAGATGGAGTCAGGACTAGGCAGCCAGACTGAGCTTATAGATGAGACCACTCAGGCTATCCAGACGATCCGCCAGAGGATTGAGACTGCCCAGAGTAGACAGAAAAGTTATGCTGACACACGCCGTAGGCCACTTGAATTCCAAGTTGGAGATCCAGTATTTCTCAAGGTCGCCCCTATGAAGGGAGTGATGAGATTTGGCAAAAAGGGCAAGCTGAGTCCTCGCTACATAGGACCCTACAAGATTATAAAGAGAGTTGGGAAGGTAGCCTATGAGCTGGACTTGCCAGAGGATATGTCAGCTATCCACAGTACCTTTCATGTCTCTATGCTAAAGAAGTGTATTCACGACCCTAGCCAAGTGATTCAGCCTCAGTCAGTACAGATCCAAGAAGATCTTAGCTATGAGAGCAGACCGACACAGATAGTGGACAAAGCAGTTAAAAGATTAAGAAACAAAGAAGTGCCACTAGTGAAGGTCATCTGGCAGAATCAACAGCATGAGGAGGCTACTTGGGAACGTGAGGACAGCATGAGAGAAAGATATCCAGAATTATTCTAAGTTCGAGGACGAACTTTTCATAAGGTATGGGGGATTGTAACGCCCCAAAATTTCCACTTTAAGTCCTTAAAGTCCTTGAAATTAGTTAGAAATGTTTTAGAAATATTCTAGATATTTTTAGGAATTTTTAGAATATTTTTAGGGAATTTTCCGAGTCCGTTTAGTATTTTTATTAAAAGAAATAGAGTTTTCGGCAAAAAGTTGCCTGGATGAGTTTTGAACCCGAGACCTCCCGTGGGATCAACGACTTAAGTTGGTCGGGTTAACCAGGAGCCCCAGCAGGGGTGTGCTGAAAGAAAATAGAGAAATATTAAGTTAAGTTATAAGTTGGACCGAAATACCCCTTGGTATAAATAGAGAACTTAAGTGGATTTTTATTTTGGTTCGGCAACCTCCTCCTCACCATCCGCCGACCCCTCTCCCCTCTCTTGTGCGCACGCCAACCACACCAAGACCCCTCTCCTCTTCTAAGGGGGCGCCGGCCAAGGAAGAAGCAAGGAGGGCGGAGCGTTTCGTTCGTCTCGACGAGAGGAACGCGTAGGCGCGAACGGTTCATCGAGATCTCAAGTTTCTCCCGAGCCCTAGACGTCAATTTTGGTTGTAAGTCCAAGATATCAATGTAAGTACTGCTCACCTGCAGTAAGAGGCGGTTTTTCCGCAAGTTTTTCCCGTTAGAAAGTTAAAAGTGCAATTTTCCTTAGTTTATGATTTTGCATGTAACTCTAGTTTAATCCATGCTTGTATAAGTTTATTAAGTACCCTATATGAGGTTAGGGCTAAGAAAAGTTATGAGAAAGAAAAGAGAAGATAAAGATAAGAAAAGAAAAGGCCAAGGCCTTAAGAAATCCCCAAAAGTCAAGACTTAGGGATTTGGGCACACAAGGTGCTCGTTAAAATGCCAAGGCATTTAAAGATAAGAAAGAAAAAAGAAAGTATTTTATTTTCTAAGGCCAGTACCCGGCGTCCAAGGGCGTCGTTAAAGAAATCCAGGTGTCCAATTCCAAGGTCTTGGCCCTGGTAGACCAAGGTCTGCTCTATTAGGATTGGTGGCTCGCTACCCCAACCTTTTAGGGAACGCGCATAAGATGGTACTTACGTCTTAAGTGGATCCAAGTGATTATTATTTTCAAGTATATGCTTTAGCAAAGTTTTCTAAAGTTTAAAGAAGTTTTCTAAAAGTTAAAGGAAGATTTAAAGTTAAAGAATTGCTAAAGTTCAAGTTAAGCCAAGAACAAGTAAGTTGAGACTTATTAATGCTTGAGTATACATGGTTTAGTTTTCTTTTAAGCATAAAAGTATCTCATGTGATTTCACATTGTTTAAAAAGCATGTTTGCACATTTTCGAGATTTTGTGAGCTAGATAGTACTTACTAAGCTTTTTGCTTATTAGTTGCATTTCCTCTTGCTGCAGGTAAAGGTAAAGGCAAGCAATTCTGAAGGAAGGCGACAAGGCGGTGCTGAGTGACGTGTGTGTGGTGGCTGACCTTGGAGAGGTCCTTGGGACAAGATGAATAAAAGACTCAAAATACATTTGTTATAGAGTCTTAGTTTAAGTTGGATCATATAGCATTTATTCAAGTATTTGCGTTTTAGATATTTTGCATGTCTTAAAACCACAAGTAAAGATTCCATGTCATTTCATTTAGCATACATATCCTTATGATTGCATTGGATGAGCAGGAGTGTGAGTAGTTTTGAATATTGATACTTTGATGAGCTATTTGATGCATGTGCCAAGATATTGTCAGTTTCCTTTGAATCAAGTTTTATTGCTTAAATATGTTTAGAAAAGTTGCATACACATTCCACAATGCTTTAGAAATGTTTAGAACATGTGTTTTGGTGTTATGAATGCATAGGAGTTAAGTTTGGTACAAAACTCTAGTTTAAAGTTCATATAGATTTTCATAACTTTATTTCTTCCGCAAAAGTCCTAATTTCGAGTTTATGAAGTTGTTTTGATTGGCTAAAATGTTTAGGAAACTAGCATAGAGTATAGAAATGGTGTTGTGTCTTTGTATGGCTTGAAACTATATGTTTGGTGGAGTTTTGAAACAAGGCTTCGAATCTGAATTTCAGACTTTCAGGCGTGCCAGTCGACTGGTTCAGTATCAGTCGACTGGCCTATCGAACAGTAGCTTCTGTTCGATGCATCAGTCGACTGCCAAGAGGCCAGTCGACTGGTGCCGCGCCCAGAAACTTTCTGTGGCCGATACCAGTCGACTGGTTAGATCGCAGTCGACTGGTACCATTGCCGAGAAGTTCTACAGATGAAAAGAAGTGTGCCATTGTATCATGCATGACTATTAGAGTTAGAATATCATCCCTAGAGGGATTTAAAAAGGAAAAAAAAAGAAGTTCCGCATCCTTAGTCGTGCATTAGAGTCAAGAAGTAGAAAAAGTAACGATCCGTCTAAGGTAGAGAAGGCGGGTCGCTACAGCCAGGGCTTGGATGCCGAGCTGTCCTTCGCCCGGTGCCTAGCAGTCCTTCGCTAGGGCTTTTTACCCTGGCATTCCTTCGCCAGGTGCCTAGCATTCCTTCGCTAGGGCTTTTGACTCTGGCATTCCTTTGCCAGTGCCTAGCAGTCCTTCGCTAGGGCTTTTCCTGTACACTAGAGTAAGTTGTTAGACAACAAGTAAGACTTAACTTTTGACCTTTGTTGCCATTATCAAAACACAGGTTTGACTTTGGTGCATTCTGCACCAACAATCTCCCCCTTTTTTGATTTATGGCAACCTTAGTTCAAAAAGTTAAGTTTAATCAAAAGCAGGAAATTTGTTCCCTCCCCCTGGAGAAAATCTCCCCCTAGTTTTTTCAAAATTTCGTAGGGTTAAGAAACCTTTATTTGTGCTTTGAAACTTTAAGCTTTTAGGTACTCACAAGTCTTGAAAGTGTTAACTTAAGTACTTGGTAAGATTTCAAAAAATTACTTAATAAGTCTTTTAGTACATTTGGAAAGCTTAAGTACTTAATAATTTTGAAGATTTAAGTACTTAATGAACTTGGAAGATTTAGGTAATTTTTGAAAAACTTAAGTACTTAAGTACTTAATTAATTTTGAAAAACTTAAGTACTTAATTAGTTAATGAAAAACTTAAGTACTTAGTAAATAATTTGAAGAAGATTTTTGCTTAACTACTTAGCTAACTTTGAAAAGGTTTTTGAAAAGTTTCTCTACTAAGTACTTTTTGAAAAATTTTAAAAAGCTTAGATATTTTTGAAAGCTTTTTGAATAAAGGATAAGCAAATTTTGAAAACTTTTTTTGAATAAAGGATAAACTAAAATTTTTTAAAAAATATTTCTACAAAAAATATTTCTGCAAAATGTTTTACTCTCTCCTTTCCTATCTCTCCCCCTTTGTCATATATCAAAAATAGATAAATGTAGCAAAAAAAATTTCATAAAGGAATTTGCTGTACTGAACCATTTTATAATTTGACGAAATCAAATCATCCAATTTTTTCTGTAGGGACCTGTCTAACCCAATTAGCTACTTACTAACTGTTATATACAGTAGTTTTTGCTAGGGTTAGTCAAGTTAAGTGTTTCTGTTCAAGTTAGATTTTCTAAGCTTGACACTTAACTTGATTGCTGTGTAAGTTGTATTTAGTGCCCCAATTACTGCAGATGCACTGACTTAAAGCATCTTGAATTAAGGCAAAGACCTAAGCATCTCAACCCTTTCTAGGTTATCAATCATAAGTACCCTAAGGTGCTTGTGAGATGCTGGCTTCTAAGTCTATAGGTTCATGCAGTTCTAGGGTTAGGGCCTAGGCTAAGTCCATTTTCGAAAAATTCCTAATTTTTAAAGGGGGTAGTTTTGAAAAAAATAAAACTAAGTCGAAAATGAAAACTAATTTTGAAATTGAGTAAAGCAGTTTTTCAAATTCTATTTTTAGAAAAAAAATTTTAAATCAGGTAAAAAAAAATTAATCTATTCTACAGAGCACAATCTTAAGTACTCATTATTTGATCAACAGAAAATAAAGCAGGTAATCAAGGTTCAAATACAGTCAAACAGTCAAACACAAGTCAACCCTACTGAGTAGGGGCAGTCAGATAGTTACGAGTACAATGCGAAGTAAATCTAAGACGAGGGACCAGGATGATCAGATGGACCCGGCTGCCATGAATCGAATCGT
This sequence comes from Boesenbergia rotunda, assembly GCA_024364735.1. Taxonomy (NCBI): domain Eukaryota; kingdom Viridiplantae; phylum Streptophyta; class Magnoliopsida; order Zingiberales; family Zingiberaceae; genus Boesenbergia; species Boesenbergia rotunda. The sequence goes on from JAGFNQ010002276.1 coordinate 109,448, forward strand.
GCCATCATCTCTAAGAATCGTGCATCAGCTACTTCTCTATCAGCTCGGCGAGAGTCCATCTGCTCTATATGATAAGCCTCGACCTCCTCTCGGAGACTCTGTATCTGTGTCTCCATACGGGTCACTCTCTCGTAGAGTGTCGGTGGAGCGGGCTCGTCTATATGGGCTCGGGCTTCTGCTGCTATATCTGCGACATCGTACTCGACTTCCTCATCCGAATCGATCTGGGGAGCTGCTCTCCGACGTCTCCAGGACAAGACCCCGGTACCGGACACCTCTATACCAGCTAGGGCAAAGTTTCTATAGCCTATTTCATCGTAGTTAGTTAAGGCGGCCATCTCTCCCTCGGTAATGTTTCTACCGTGGTGATGTAATATAGACGTGATAATGTGGCAGTAAGGTGTGCGTACCTGCCCTTGTGTGGTAACACTGGAGGCGTGTAGGATAGTCTGAAAAATGTGAAGTCCTATATCGATGTCAAGCTGGTGAATCATGGCATACAGTAGAAAGGCGTGAAATGGACGCATAGTGGTGACGTCCCTGGTAGATAATGGTAGGATACATCGGACTATGACCCTATATAGGGCGTAGTCCTGTACTTCTAATTCGACAGACTGAAATCGTCTGGCTACGGGTTGCCTAAAGAAATATGAGTGCAATGTATCTAAGGTAATCTCAGAGTAGGGAGCATCAAAGGGAGACTCCCTAGAAGGGTAACAACAGAAGGTGGACTGCGAGAGTCGTAGTCCTAGAAATCGGTTGAGTAAAGTTGGTGTGATAGTTAGGGGAATACCTTGAACCATGGTGGAGAACACGAGATTATCCTGTCTAATGATATTATTGTAAAATTCTGCACATAAGGAAGTATTGATTGGGTGAGTGCAGAATACAAGATTGTCCAGTTGGTAGTGGTTTATGACGTTCATAGCTAGGGGACAGGATTGGGTGAAGAATAGTCTATTCAAGTAGCTTGTCTTAATAGGTTTATAAGTGGTACGAGAGAACTTATTACACAATTCTAAGTTGGGAAACCTAGGATCAGGACTAGGTTGAGTACCGGGTTCTGCCTGATTAGGTCGTCGTCTTCTAAGAGAAGGAATGTATACTTAAAGAAATGTGCATTTAATAAAAAATTTAAAAGAAATTAACAAAAAAAATATACCAGTTTGCTCGGGGAGGCATTGTTGAAGATGAGGGCTTGAGAGCTTGAGAGGGTTGCAAGATCTCTTTGAGGAGGAGAAGTGTTTTGGGTGTGAAGAGAAGAAGGGGAACGGAGCCCCTTTTTATAGGCGGTTTTGGGCGCCCTTCCTCGGGAGGGCGCCTTGACTGGTGAGGGCGCCCCTACCAGTGAGGGCGCCTTGACCAGGCCTGTAGTTACCTTTCGACAGCTTTCTGTCGTGAAAGGACTGTGGGAGGGCGCCTTGACTGGAGAGGGCGCCCCTACCCAGAGCTGCAGCTGCCTTTTGGCAGCTTTTGACCAATGAAGGGGCATACGAAGGCGCCCTGAAGCTCCAGGGCGCCCTGGTCAGCGTGCAGTGGCAGAGTGACTTTTTGACCAGCCTTGGGGCGCCCACACGGATTTGGGCGCCCTAAGGACTAGCTTTTAACCCTAAGGGAGTGCATTTGACCAGATTTGACCTGATTTGACTATATTGACCGTGGTTTGACTTATGTTGACCGTGGTTTGACTATGTTGACCGTGGTATGACTATGTTAACCGTGGTTTGACTATGTTGACCGTGGTTTGACTATGTTGACCATGGTTTGAAATATAGAATTTTACTGCAACACAGGTATTAAAGGAATCATAATTTAGTCTTAATTTTACTGTCTCACCCAAATCTAGGGTTTTTCAATCACGTTAACCTTATAGGTTTTGTGAGACAGGTTTTGATAGTTTTGAAATTTTTGATTAATTTTGAAAACAATTTAAATTTTGAAAACTTAAATAATTTTGAAATTTTGAAAAGATGTTCAACTCTATAAATAACTGAAATTTTGTGTTAGATTCGAATTTGAAAAAAAATAATTTGAATTTAAATTTCAAAAGTTGGCTTCCAGGTCTTGGCGAGGCACAAGGCCTTCTTTGGCTGTAGCCTTATGGGATCATCCACCCTTTCCTAGACAAAGCCTTTTAATGAAATTTCATTTTCAAAATTATTCTTTGAAAAATTTCTGGTCTAACTAGTTTGGGTCTTGGATTGGTAGCTTCGGCTAGTTCCGCCAAATTGGCTTCCCTAACATACTATCATCTCACCTCCACCCAATTCTATGTTGTCAAGTTTCAGTTAAGTGTGTTCAGTCCTTATACTAACCATTTCTAATTTTAAGCATGGTAATTTGCAGAAATTTTAAATAAACAATCAATCAAACAATTTGCAAAAAAAATTAAGTTTTAATGAACTATAAATATTGTTTTCAGTTTGGCTCCCCCTGGACTAAAGCCACGGTGATGGTTAGGCAAGATGTGAATCTTGTCCTTGGAGATCCAATACTAATTTGATCCAGTAGGTTGGTTCAGGCATAGTTTAGGTACCCATGCCTGAATTTTTCCTCTGGACTGATTCAGTACAGTCAAATATGATCTTTGTCGGGATTTGGTTCGGTAGCCAAGTCCGGATCGATTTAGAACTGATTTCTGTTTTCCAAGGATCATGTCAAGACCCCTGGAACCAGATGTAAATCGTTCTAAAGCTGATCTAAGATCCTTAACCTAAGTTTTCAGGGAGGAGTTCTCCTTTTCAAGTTTTTCAACTTGAGTAGGAGTTCCTTCCTGAACCTTCTCGGTTAAGGGTTTAGAGTCAGCTCCCTCTTTCAGGAGTTTTACTTCCTGTCGGAGGGTTTCGACCCGGAGTTTGTCTTTTGCCAAATCTCGAGAAAGAAAAGAAATTAGTTCACTTAATTGCGATCTATTAAAACCTGTTACCTTAATTTCTCCGTCTTCTGTGAAGGTCAGCTCGCCGTCCTCTTGTTCTGATTCTGACTCTGTCTCGACTTTATCTGAGGCGGTCAGAGCTAGGAGGTTGGACTGGGGTGCTTCTTCTTCTTCTTCTGAGGAAGACTCGTCCCAGGTTGCTTGCAGTGCCTTCTTTCGTCTCGTCTTTTTAGTCTCCTTTAGGTTAGGGCACTCTGACTTGTAGTGGCTCTTTTTCTTGCACTCGTAGCAGGTTACATTGGGCTTGTTTGCTGGTTCAGCTGGTTCGTCCTTTCTTCGGCCAGTTTTTTGTTTGTTGGTTCGGTTCTTCAGCTCCTTGTAGTAGCTTCGAGCGAGCCGGACCAGCTTAGTTTGATCTCTTTCTTCTTCTTCTGAATCTGAGTCTGAGTTAGACTAGGTTTCAGGTTCAGGCTTCTTCTTCGTTGTCCTTCCAGTCTTGCCTGCAAGAAAAGCAATACCTTTCTCAACCATATTGGTGTTAGTTTGTTCGTGCAGTTCTAGTTCAAAAAATAATTCATCTAATTTTATTTTAGAAAGATCCCTAAAGACCTTGTATGCATCTACCATAGATGCCCACAAGGTGTTTCTAGGGAAGGAGTTTAGAGCATACCTTATTAGGTCACGGTTTTCAACCTTGTGACCTATTGTGTGAAGACCGTTCATTACCTCTTGGATTCGTGCGTGGAGCTGGGCTGCTGTTTCGTTGTCGGTCATCTTGATGGTGTAGAGTTTGTTTAGTAGCAGATCCCTCTTACTGATCCGAGTATCTGAAGTCCCTTCGTGCAGCTCGATCAGTTTTGTCCATAGCTCCTTTGCACTATTGAAGGGGCCCACGCGGTTCAGCTCTTCCTTTGTCAGCCCGCATTGTAGGGTTTGTGTCGCTTTTGCGTCGGCTTCTATCTTGCGTTTAAGGGAGTTGTCCCATTCGTAGTAGCTTTGTGGTTGTCCTTCAACGTTTCGGGGGATCTCCAGACTGGACTGGATGATGATCCACATATCCACCTGAGTTTTCAGGTGGACCTCCATACGACTTTTCCAGTAAGAAAAGTCTTCTCCACTGAAAAGTGGAGGTCTGGCGGTGCTGAATCCCTCTTGCATGGCCATCTGTAACAAAAAATTAACAGAAAAACAAATTTTCCAAGACTAGGTCTTGGATTAGTAGTGCTGGATAAGGGAAATAAAATATCGAGGGGTGTTGCACCAACCTCGATTAACGAAAAAAATCGAACGGGAAAAAAAATTTGAAAATAAAGAAAATCCGAAAAGAATTTTTCAAACTGGTGGTTGCACCAAGTTTGAACTTCCCCGCTCTGATACCACTTGTTGGATCTATCGAGTCGATAGAGGGGGGTGAATATCGACAAAACTTTTTGAATTTATGGAGAGAGCAATTTGCACAGCGGAAAGAAATTAAGACACGCAAACACAGTATTTTTTTACTTGGTTCGGAGCCTAGGTCGACTCCTACTCCAAGGCCCACGATCATTGATCGTTTACTTTGGGCAATTCTATATGAACGCAAAATCAGTTTATAGAAAGAGATTTACAAGTATAGCACTATAAACTTTTAATAGAAAATTTCTTCTATTACCGACGTCCGGTTGTGGGTTGACTTTCCGGAGCAGCAGGACGTCGTCGCTCGAGTTGGGCAGTTTCTGGAACAAGGAGTGAGCACAGAAGAGCGTGGAAGCTTTGGTACGAAGTTGATATTGAAGGCTTGGGCGTTGGGTGCTATTTATATCACCCAGGGGCGCCCTGGTCGTCGGGGGCGCCCTGCCACGTGTCAGCCGATCCGGCTTTAGCTCGGTCAACAGTTATCCCATCCGAATAGGGATAAGTTTGACTCTGGGGGCGCCTTGGTCGTAGAGGGCGCCTTGGCTGACTTCTTCCGCGCAGAAATCTCGGCTCTGGATAAAGCTGAAGCTTCGCAGTATTGGGCGCGGAGGCGCCCTGGCTGCTGAGGGCGCCTTGGCTGGCGAAGGCGCCTTCGCTGCTGAGGGCGCCTTGCCCAGTAAGCAGCTGAAGCCCTTTTTGCTTCGCTTGGTTCTGGTTCACCTTGAGGGCGCCCTGGACACTCAGGGCGCCTTGCTCAGCTGCTGTCTCACTCCTTTGAGGTTCTCTGAGTTGCAGACACACGTTCCTTCGGTCCTGCATCAAGGGTTAGTCCAAAACACAATAAAATAATTAATTATTATTTTATACAGCCTTAGCTGTCTTGGTTCTGACTTTGGTCTCCAAAATGGAGCCCTAGGTCGAACCGACGCCTACTGTTCCCTCGACGGGGAACGCGTCCTCACCTACTCCTCTCGGGAGAATTTACCTTATGCCAACCGCTCCTTTGGTTGGACTTTTGCCTGGCGGTCCTTTGCCAGGGCTTGGATGCCGAGCTATCCTTCGCCCGGTGCCTAGCAGTCCTTCGCTAGGGCTTTTTACCCTGGTATTCCTTCGCCAGGTGCCTAGCATTCCTTCGCTAGGGCTTTTGACTCTGGCATTCCTTTGCCAGTGCCTAGCAGTCCTTCGCTAAGGCTTTTCCTGTACACTAGAGTAAGTTGTTAGACAACAAGTAAGACTTAACTTTTGACCTTTGTTGCCATTATCAAAACACAGGTTTGACTTTGGTGCATTCTGCACCAAGACTCTCCATGTCTGTAGATTAAAATTAATCCGAATGAAGACCCGTCACTCAACAACCATCTCGTCATCATATCGTTCGGTACGAATTACAACTTGGTCAATCACAAAGATCGCGCCTTATAATTCTTCTAACCGAATGACCGCAGAAGAGATGATGAGTGGATCGCCGGTTCTTGTGTTTATGGTCAGGGTCCAATTAATTAATTATTAACCATGATACAAGATCAAAATAATTAACTAATATTCATAAAATGACAAAGCAAAGCAATAAGACACCAAAGGAAGAATTAGGGCTTAGGAAGAGATTTATACCTTCCTATTATCTCGTAGCCTTCTACCTTATGTCCCTTCCCTCCCAGACGTCGTGTGGGCGACGAGCTACCGAGAACCGAGATCACCAAGGCGTTCCAACTGAGCCCTTCTTCTTGCCCTAGCCGAAACAAGAAAACCCTGGAAACTAGGGTTTCCCTTTGCACCGGCACTTCCTTCCACATCCCATGCGCCGCCGCCAGCCAGAGCCACCCAAGCACCGCCGGACCAGTTGCAGACCTAGAGAGGAAGGAGAAGAAGATGAAAAAGGAGAGAGTTCTCCTTCTTCCTCACCCAACCAACCAAAACAACTCTCCTTCCTTCAATGTTGCGGCGCCGTCACAACCTCCCTTGCGCCGCCTCCCACCGGCTGCCGGCCACCCTACTCTCACTGCCAAGCACCACAAAAGGAAGAGAAGCCCCCTTCCTTTTCTATGTGAGCTTCGGCCAATAATTGGTGGAAGAAGGAAGATGAAAAGAGGAGAGAATCCTCTCCTTCCCTTGCGCCGGCCGAAACCTAGGAGAGAGAAGAGAGGGAGAGAGGAGAGGAATGCCTAGGGTGTTAACTCTTGGAATAAGCCTTAGCTTCATGATCACATGGGGTATTTATAGGGCTAAGGTAGGGGCCAAGAAGAGGAGTTGGATCTTAGCCCACTAATGGATCTAAAACCAATCCATTTAATTAAGATTCATTCCCCTAAAGGATCTTAATTGAACTCCCTCACCAACTCCCATATTTTCATATAGGCTCCACATATTATGAGTCATCCATCCACCCATGTTTAAGATATCGAATGTCCATTAATTAATTTAAATTACTAATAATTTAAATTAATTAACTTCTGGGTCCTTGATTAGTACCACTCAACCTTATCATCATGTTGGATCAAATCCACCTGCAAGGTTTAACATGATGAACCTTTTGAGCTCATCAAGGGGGCATCGTCATCTCGACTCACTAGGACATAGATTTCGTCAATAATTAATGGCACACCATATAATTAATATTATTTCCCAACTTACCAGGCCTATTGATCTAACAGAATAGATCTCGCTCATTGGTAAATCAAAGAAATAATAATTAATCATATGTGTCTATTATTATATCGGGATTTAGGGATCGTACTCCATAATAAAATCTGAGATCCAATCCAATTATCAAGTCAGTAAAAATTGGATGATCATTGGTTTTGGTCCTGCTCAATGCACACAAAGTACATTAGTGTAGTTCTATGGTCAAGACCAACCACACCTAATTACACTACAACCATCCCGATGGTTTGTCCAATTCCATCTCGACTGTGAGCCTCTACTTATACTAGGCAAGGGACTGATAACATGATCTTCTGTGTGTTACCACACATCATGTTATCTACAATGCAAAGTAAAGGACTTTTATGCATGTACTAATATCAACAAGCATCTAGTGTTGTTGTGATTCTCTTTTCAAAAATATAGATGATCATATATATAAAAGAAGCAAGTCTTTCAGTATACACATCTAATAATCTCCCAATTACACTCAAAGGCTCTGTTGTTCTCTCACTGCCATACATCTCACTCCCATATCCTCCACATGCCGATCAAAAGCTCTAGCTGGAAGAGCTTTAGTGAAAGGATCTGCCAAGTTATCCTCCGATGCAATCTTGGTGACAACTACTTCTCCTCGCTTTACGATTTCTCGTATCAGGTGGTACTTGCGCTCATGGTTCCTTCGAGTTTGCAACAGTACCACTGTTATCACAAAAGATTGTGACAGATCTGGGTAAACCAGGAATCACATCCAAGTCCATGATGAAGTTCCTGAGCCATACAACTTCCTTGGCTACCTCTGAGGCTGCCACATACTCAGCTTCCATGGTGGAGTCTGCCATGCATTTCTGCTTGACACTCCTCCAAACAATGGCTCCACCTCCTAAAGTAAACACAAACTCCGAGGTAGACTTACTCTTGTCCCTGTCTGACTGGAAATCCGAATTCGTATAACCCACAGGGGCTAATTGATCTGCTCGGTAAATCAGCATATAATCCCTAGTCCATCTCAGGTATTTCAATATATGCTTTACCGCAGTCTAATGTCCCTGTCCAGGGTTACTCTGATATCTGCTAACCATGCCCATGGCAAAACAGATATTTGGTCTCGTGCACAACATAGCATACATGAGGCTTCCTACTGCCGATGCATAAGGAATCGCCTTCATTTCCTCTATCTCCTTTGATGTTTTCGGACACATCTCCTAGGATAGAGGGACTCCATGCCTGAAAGGTAGAAAACTCTTCTTGGAGTTTTCCATGCTAAAATGAGCCAAGACAGTATCAATATATAAAGCTTAGGGTAAGCACAACATCCTTTTTCGGCGATCCCTTATAACCTTGATCCCAAGGATGTGACCTGCTTCTCCCAAGTCCTTCATATCAAATTGCTTGGACAACCAAACCCTTACGTTTGATAACACTTTGACATTGTTGTCAATTAACAAAATGTCATCTATGTAGAGTACAAGAAACACCACTACGTTTCCGCCACATCTCTTGTATACACATGACTCATCCAGGCTTTGAATAAATCCATATGACTAGATTACTTCATCAAAGCGGATGTTCCAAGATCGTGAAGCTTGCTTCAATCCCTAAATGGATCGATTAAGCTTCCACACTAGATGCTCTTTGCCATTTGCAATGAACCCTTCTGGTTGCTTCATGTAGATGGTCTCCTCAAGACTTTCGTTAAGGAATGCTGTCTTGGCGTCCATCTGTCATACCTCATAGTTCATATGAGCGGCAATAGATAAGAGAATCCAGATAGACTTAAGCATGGCTACCGGCGAAAAGGTCTCCTCATAATCGATACCCTCTTTCTGAGTGCACCCTTTCACAACAAGCCTTGCTTTGAAGGTTTCAACCTTCCCGTTTGATCCTCTCTTTCCCTTGTAGATCCACTTGCATCCAATGGCTTTTACACCATTGGGTGGTTCTACTAGCTCCCAGACGTGATTAGAATCCATAGATTCTATCTCATATTTCATCGCCCTTTGCTAAGAATCTGCATCCTTATCTTGGAGAGCCTCGTCATAGGTCCAGGGATTCGGTTCATGTTTACCAAAGACCAAGTCCGAAGACTCTCCCAAAAACATGAACCTCTCGGGCTATCTAACAACCCTCCCACTGCGACGAGGTACCACCTGTGTATCTTCTGTGACACGTGATGCAGTGACTTGTGATGTATCCTCTTGTACAGTTGGTCCTATGGTCGGAACGACCCCTCTTAATTCTTCAAGCACTAGTCTACTCTTGGGCTTGTGGTTCATCATATAGTCTTCTTCTAAGAATCTGGCATTCGTGCTAATGATTACCTTCTGATCCTTAGGACTATAGAACAGATCACCTTTCGTTCCCCTAGGATAGCCTACGAACAGACGTACTTCCATACGAGATTCCAACTTATCAGTATCTCCCTTCAGCACATGTGTTGGACAACCCCAAATCCGAACATGTCCTATACTAGGCTTTCACCCAATCCACAGTTCTGTGGGAGTAGAAGGGACTGACTTAGACGGTACCAAGTTCAGAATGTATGCTGTCGTTTCCAGAGCATATCCCCAGAACGAATCAGGTAAGTCAGAGCAGCTCATCATTGACCTAACCATTTCTATAAGAGTCCTATTCCTTCTTTTTGCCACCTGTTCTGTTGGAACGTACCAAGTGCAGTTAGCTGGGACTGAATCTCAGCCTCTGATAGGAAGGTCCTAAACTCTCCAAAGAGGTACTCGCAACCACGATCAGATCGTAGTATCTTGATACTTTTACCTCGATGTTTCTCCACATCAGCCTTGAATTCTTTGAACTTATCAAAGTATTCAGACTTACGGCGCATCAGGTAAATGTATCTATATCTTGAATAATCGTCAATAAAAGTGACGAAGTATTCAAAGCCCCCTCTAGCCTGGATGGACATAGGACCACACAAATCAGAATGAACCAATTCTAACACATCTTTGGCCCTATACCCCTTAACCTTGAATGACCTCTTGGTCATCTTACCTTCCAAGCAAGACTCACAGGTCGGGAAGTCTTCCACCACCAATGAACCCAAGGGCCCATCGGCAATCAACCTCTGAATCCTACTAAGGTTAATATGACCAAGCCTAAGGTGCCAAAGATATGTCTGGTTCATTTTAGAAGGTTTATTTCTCTTATTTAGGTTAGATGATGAGCTATTGACTTCTGTTTGCATCATAGGAGTCTTTGGTTCCAGAGTGTACAGATTGCCAACCATAGTACCCGAACAGATAATCTCTCTATTTCTCTTTATAACAACTCTGTTGTTAAAAGCAATAGAATATCCATCCTTTATTAATTTAGAATCCAAAATTAAGTTCTTTCTAAAAGAGGGTACATATAAGCAATCTCTTAAAACCAACACTTTATTTCTCTCAAACGATAAATAAAAATCTCCCACTGCAACTGCTGCCACCTCCGTAGCATTGCCCATGTAGGCCACGATTTCCCCATCAGCTATCCATTTGGTTTCTTGGGACCCCTGCAGAGTATTGCAGACATGATCAGTGGCTCCCGAATCTACGCACCAGGTACTGGTAGATAGCACCGCTAAACATGTTTCAATGATTAACATGAAGAAATACCTTTATCTTGACGACGGGGGCAGTTCACCTTCTAGTGTCCAGTTTGCTTACACATGAAGCACTTTCCTTTCGGCTTCTTCAGCCAGTCCGAGGTCCCTGCGATGCTGCCGATGTTGCTTCTTGAACTCACCTTGTTTCTTCTTCTTCCTGCCTTTCGGCACAGAAGTAGAAACCTTCTGAGTAGCCAAGGCCTGCGAGCTCTGACGAAATAGGCCCTCTGTCGCCTGGAGTTCTCCTAGCAGTATCCCCAACGTATACTCATGCTTGTTCATGTTATAGTTGAGCAAGAACTGCTCAAAACTCCTAGGCAGAGACTGGAGTATAATATCGACCTGAGTTTCCTCGTCTATTTGTGCTCCCAGTACCTCAATCTCATTGAGGTGAGCCATTATTTTTAGGACATGATCCCTAACGGGTGTCCCTTCGACAATAGTAGTCGTCATTAGATTCTTCATCGCAACCTGCCTAGCGGCCCAACCATGGTGCTCGAAGAGCTCATTGAGCTTTAACATCATTGCATAAGTAGTGGGCATGGCTTAATGCTGATGTTGCAAAACATTCGACATAGATGTCAGAATGTAGCACCGCGCCATCTCATCTGCCTTGACCCACTTCTTAAAGCGCTCCCTCTGCTCTTCACTAGAGTTCTCGCTAGGCTTTTCGGGACAGTCCTCAAAGAGCACATATTTGTAATCTTCAGCTGTAAGGACAATGTCCAGGTTTCTTTTCCAGTCTATATAGTTTGGGGCAGTAAGCTTATTTTCCATAAGTATGGTGGCTAGTGGGTTAAATGCCATTTTGAAATTACCTGAGAATCACAACATACACTACTTTAGAATTCTAAAATAAATTGATTTCTCAAAATAATAAATTTTCAAAATTAACCAACACCTCTACACTGTTGGGTCCGGGTGCATGTTGACATGGATGCGGGTTCGTAATTTTAAAATTAATTACGTGCAGCGGAAGGTTTAGCATAAATAATTTCTCTAAATCATTTAACCACACATCTAAGCATGCAATTTTATCTTGTGTAGACATGATCATATATTTAAAATTTTTGCAGAAACGTAAACTAATTTACATATTACCTCGTGTAACTCGAAGGAAGGGGCGAGATCCAACCGTAAGTGTCCCTTGGAAGCTCCGCCTCTATTCGCGTCCACACTGAGTATCATCGGGATGACTTCGTAAAACCACGAGTTTTGTGTTCTCGAGAACTACCAGATTCTCTGAGAACGCGACGAGAAAAATCAGGAGAGAGGTCGGAAGACTAACCACAAAAGGATGGTCGGCTGGTGCTCCTTCTTAGGGCTGGTTGGCGCACGGCAAGATGGAGAGAAGAGAAGGAGAGAAAGAGAGGGAGAGAGCCTATGCCTTCATCTCTATGATTCACACCCAAGCCTTGCCTTGGGTGCTATATATAGTGGCCTCTCAACCATCAAGCCTCTCAAATATAGAATAACTTATTCCATCATGCCAAGTTTGATTTTATATCATGGTTAAAAATATATTTTAATTCATGATAAAAATCATCTTTCCTATGGAATAAATTTCCTTATCATGGTAAATCAATCCATGATTGATTTTATAAAAATAAACCAATCCATGGTTCATTTTAGTTTCCATGAAAAATAAACCAAACCTTGGTTTATTATACAAAAAAATTTATATCATCCATAATTTTATAAAACAAACCACACTTGGTTTATTTTATAAATTGAACCAAAAATTTGGTCTCTCCTTTTGTTGTGGCCGGCCAAGCAAAGAGGATGGAGGCCCTCTTTGGCCCGCCCATCCAAGCCAAGCTCAAATGAATTAAACTTATTTAATTTTTCTATTAAGTCTTCAAAAGACTTAGCCATTTTACGCTTCCGATGCGTCTCTGAAAAATTCAGATTCGACTTATCCTTTGGCTCAACCAAACTTAATCTCTCTTAATTGGAAAATCCAATTTTCAACTCGTTTTAAATCCCTCGAATTACTCGTAGTGCGTGTGACTAAATAGGCTTTCAATTTATGTTGGTCATCTATAACTAATCAATTAATTATAGAACGATCATGAGTGGCACCTAGTAGTACATCATGATCCCCAATTAATTGAAAGATCAACGATTGACCTCAGAAACAATTCTGAAACCCTTCAGCAGTTATAATGAATCGTGCCCCATTCCCTTCACCATCTTATACCCACTTGGTTCGGGACATGGTCTATGTGTGTCAGTCCCCACTAGGCTGACTACGTCACACCTAACCCAAGTAACGTTTTCTCGTTCTACGGATTCTAATTACTCTCATGTATTTAAGAGATTCATACTCTGAACATGTCATGCTCCGGCCAGAGGCTTCGAGTAACAATCCGACGATAGGCCTTGAGTATACATCTCCTCGCAAGGAGTGGTGAATCCTTTGTAGGTTGTTCAAACATCTTCGGGCACTTCGGCTTATACTCAATCATCCTAGGTCCACACCTCCTTGGAGATGCTTGCTTAAGATGTCAAAGTATAAGTCTCCATGACCAAGATGACTTGAACACCGTAAGTCAAAGGAACATCGCACTTAAGCTGCAGTAAGAACTTCACTGACATATCTATATGTAGACTACCATATGAAGTTTTACAGCCAGTCACTCCAATGAACTAGTTCCCTTAACTAGCATTCATATTTATCTCCGGACATCTCAATGTCACCAACCAGTGAGAATCAGCTGATTAGAGAATAACCCATGCTAGTCTCAACAGAATTGATAGTGTCCGTATTTATCAATTCATCGACTAGGGACAATTTCAATACTTCACAATTGCACATGTAGAGATAATCACTAGTTGTGAATTCATCACAAATTCTCTCATGCTGTGAATTGTATTGCGGGCATTCAGTAAATGAGTTTAAGATCTCAATCAAATACAAAAACATGTATACTCAAATAGTGAATATTCATTTATTAAAATAAATTATTACAATCATAAGGCGATTACCTTAGGACACTTCTCTTATATCACTAACATACACACCGAGAAATTTGCATGCTCCGATGGTGTGGACATATACGAATTTCCACATTTGTAAGAGGAGGTTTTACCCATTAGTCTTACTATCTTGTCAACCTAACTTTTTGACAAGCAAGATTAATAGTTGGTTCACTTCGGCCTTGCAAAATAATAGCAGTGACTCCGATGGGGAGAATAATATTATTCGCATCTAAGTGTTTACCATTACACGACACTAAGAAAAGTATTTCTAATTATGTGCCTTACGATGGGGAAGTGCACATGCTCTTCAATCATTTCCTATAGTCTTTTCCGACCCAATGATCCGCAGAGCAAGCCCATTCGATGGGGAGGAAGGCACTCAGAGTCGACGCGCAGGCTTGTTCGCACCACTATCGGATTGTAATGGAGGCCACGGGACCCTTAGGGTTTCTCTCCCACTTAGTAATTTAGTTCGAGAAATTTTAACAAGCACACACACATGACATACACATAACCAATATAATGAAAATAGAAAATCCTAGATTTTCTAACTTTTCATGGCCTTGGTATCCAATGTGCCTCCAGTTGTGTCGTCACCTCGTCCGCTCCTCCCTTCCATATGTGCAAGCCACCTAGAGGGATTTCCGAGCCGAAATGACTAGCAAATTATTTACATCATCGATCCTATACTCCACGAAGGAGTGTACATGAAAACTAGATCGAAAGTAAAATAATGAGCTCGGCAAAACACGTGTCGTATTTAATTACAAAAATTAAATACTACATAGCCTCGTTAACCCCGAGGATTTAATTAATTTACAAAAATAGAACAACCAACACATACATCAATTATTTAGCCATGATAAGTTGGAATCTAGTGCCTATAACACAAAGTTAGCCTATGCACATCCACATATCAACAAGAAAAATAAAATATATGAAAAAGTGCAAAATTAACCAATCCAAAACACACAAAACCGGACACCTCAGCTCTGATACCAATTGATGGGTATGGCTTGGCGGGTTTCCCTAGCAAAGACTTGGTCATCCTTGAGAGACCTCTCCATGTCTACGGATTAAAATTAATCCGAATGGAGACCCGTCTCCCAATGACCATCTCGTCATCATATCGTTTGGTATGAATTACAACTTGGCCAATCACAAAGATCACGCCTTGTAATTCTTCTAACCGAACGACCGCAGAAGAGACGATGAGTGGATCGCCGGTTCTTGTGTTTATGGTCAGGGTTCAATTAATTAATTATTAACCATATACATAAAATGACGAAGCAAAGCAATAAGCCACCAAAGGAAGAATAGGAGCTTTGGAAGAGAAGTATACCTTCCTATTACCTCGTAGCCTTCTACCTTATGTCCCTTCCCTCCCGGACGTCGTGTCGGCGACGAGCTACCGAGAACTGAGATCACCAAGGCGTTCCAACCGAGCCCTTCTTCTTGCCCTAGCCGAAACAAGAAAACCCTAGAAAGGGTTTCCCTTTGCGCCGGCACTTCCTTCCACTTCCCTTGCGCCGCCGGCCACCGGAACCACCCAAGCACCGCCAGACCAGTTGCAGACCTAGAAAGGAAGGAGAAGAAGATGAAGAAGGAGAGAGTTCTCCTTCTTCCTCACCCAACCAGCCGAAACAACCCTCCTTCCTTCTGATACTGCTTGTGGGACCGGTTAGAATCGATAGAGGGGGTGAATATTGATCGACAAATTTTCAAAAAACTTAGAGTAATTTGCACAGCGGAAAAACAAATCAATGCTAACACGTTTATTTTTACTTGGTTCAGAGTCGCAGCCAGCTCCTACTCTAAGGCCCACGGTCCTTGACCGTTTACGATGGGCAATTCTATATTGCGTAAAATTATTACAATTTGAAGTTCGAATATTGAATTAAAATACAACACTTAATACAAAAAAAGGTTATACCGACGACCGGAGAAAATTAAAAGTCTGAGCCGCGGGTCGTTGTTGGCACTTGAGTCTTGAGCACGGAGCATTTGGAGCAGAGCGCTTGAAAGAATTCGTAGAAAGAAGTTGTGTTTGAAGCCAAGGGGGTGAACCCCTTTATATACTAGTCGCTGGGGCGCTTGTGTTGAAGGGGGCGCCTGACATGTGGCCCATTTTGTGCGAACCTTAATCCGCATACTTGGCCAGCGCTTATCCCTTCAACTAGGGCTCCCGAGCTGACTGGGGCGCCTATATGAACACAGGCGCCTCATATGCTGTTATGGAGGCTTGCTTCGATTATGCCTAGAAACACCCTTGTCTGGGGCGCCTGTATCAACACAAGCGCCTGATCAAACAAGCGCCTGACCTCATTTAGGCGCCTGGGTGCATAAGCTTCCATCCCTTTATTCCTACAACCAGGGTTAGTTCCAAAACACAAATAACATATAAATGATATAAGTTAATCATAGTTTAACAGCCTGAGCTATCTTGGTTCTGACTTTGATCTTTCGAAATGGAACCCTAGGTCGAACTGACGCCTAATGCTCCCTCCTACGGGGAACGCGTCCTCACCTACTCCTCTCAGGAAAATTTATCATTTTGTCAACCGGCTCCTCTGGTTGGACTTTTGCCCAATCCCTCGGATCTGGTCTTCGTGCTCAGTCCGTGACCAGGACTTATTGCCCAACTTCACTCACCAGGTCTTCGGTGCCCAGTCCACGACCTAGACTTATTTCCCAGCTTTACTCACCAGGTCTTCAGTGGCCAGCCCACGACCAGGACTTATTGCCTAACCTTATGTCAGGACTTAGGTGCCCAGCCTGCGGCCAGGACTTATTGCCCAATTCTTAGAACCAGGACTTTGTGCCTAGTGTACCTAGGACCATTCCTGCACACATGAGTAGCATTGTTAGATCACAATAAAACCTTAATTCTGAACACTTTGCCATTATCAAAACACAGGTTTGACTTTGGTGCTTCTGGCACCAACAATCTCCCCCTTTTTTATTTATGGCAACCAGGTTCAAAAGGTTAAGTTTAAGGTATTTAAAGCACATGTCTAACAAGAAAAAATATTACCTTTTGAAATAATATTTACTAAGCTCCCCCTGAAGCTTCCAATAATATGCAGTTTTTTTAACAAAAAATGTCTAAGTGTTAACTTTTGACTAAGTGTTTTTCAAAACAATGCAAAGTATTTTCCAAAAAAAATGTTACACTTAGCACAGTTTTTAGAAAAGGTTTGCAAGCCCAAATTTTACATTAGAAAAATTTTTCACTTAAAAAAACATTGCCAAAAAAATCCACTTAACCAAATTTTTTTGTGCAAACTTTTTACTTAAAAAAATTCCATATAAGCCAATTTTTGCACAAAATTTTTACTTAGAAAATTTTCCAGTTAAGCCAATTTTTGCAAACAAAAAAAAATCCACTTGAAGAAAAATCTCTCTTAACAAATATCCACTTAGCCAATTTTCACTTAAAACATTAAACCAAATTTTGCACAACAAACTTTGCATACTTAGAAAAATTTGTTTAGAGAATATTTTGTGCATTTAGAAAAAATTTGCTTAAGAACAGTTTGTGCATTTGAAAAAAAATTTACTTAGAAAATGCTTAAGAAATTTTTGCATAGAGAATAAATTTTTACTTAAAAAATTTGCTCAGGAAAATGCACTTAGAAATTATGCTTAAAAAAATTTTGTGCACAAACAAAATTACTTAGCAAAAAAAAATTTAAAAATATTTTTACTTAGAAAAAAATTGTGCACTTGAAAAACTATTTGCTCATAAAATTTCTGCACTTAAGAAAAACATTTTTGAAATAATCAGAGCCTTAAATTTAAATTTACTTTGAAAATTTAATACACTAAGCTTTAACTTTTTGAGAAAATGAAAATTTGAAAAAAAAAATTATTCTCTTTTCTTCTCTCTCTCCCCCTTTGCCATATATCAAAAAAAATGATTGAAACTAATTGCAGATCAGATCAATTTTGAATCAGGGAAAAAAAATTAAGTGTGTATTGAACCAACTCTCATGAATTCAAGCAATTAAAGGACCAAACCAATTAAACTAGAGTTGTTCGGGTCCTATCTAACCCAGTTAGCTACTTACTAACTGTTATATAATAGTAGCTTTCACTAGGGTTAGTCAAGTTAAGTGATCTAATCAAGTTAGATTTACTAAGCTTGAACACTTAACTTGATTGTTGTTCAATTGTATTTATCGTCCCAATTACTGTAGATGCACTGACTTAAAGCATCTTGAATCAAGACATAGACCTAAGCATCTCAACCTAGTCTAGGTTATCAATCAAAAGTACCCTAAGGTGCTTGTGAGATGCTGGCTTCTAGATCTATAGGTGCATGCAATTCTAGGGTTACAGCCTAAGCTAAGTCCATTTGCGTAAAATCCCTAGTTTTGAAGGGGGTAAGTTTTTGAAAACTCTAAGTCAGAAAATAGTTTTAAATTTCTAGACAAAAGTAAAAAAAAGTGATTTTTCAAAAAATTAAATGCTAATTTGTGAAAAATTATTAAAATATAAAAGATTTTTGAAAAGAAAATAAATCAATTCTATTCTACTAAGCACAATCCTAACTGCCTTCTTAGTAAGCTAAACTCAGGTAAGGGTTTAGTAAGATGTCAGCTAAATTAGATTTTGAGTCCACATGCATAAGTACAATTTCACCCCTAGCTACATGATCTCTTACAAAATGATATTTGACTTCAATATGTTTGGTTCGGGAGTGATGAATTGGAATTTTAGTCAGATTTATTGAACTAATGTTGTCAATAAATACTTTGGTTTGGGTATAGTCAAGCTGGAAATCCTTAAGAGTGTGCATCATCCGTAAAAGTTGTGCTACACACTCTCCTAGGACAACATATTCTGCTTTAGTTGTGGACAAAGCAACACAGTATTGCTTTCTACTGCACCAGATGACAAGACTATTTCCTAACAATTGATAACTTCCACTTGTACTCTTTCTATCTAATTTACAACCGACATAATCAGAGTCAGAATATCCTAATAATTCAAAAGTTGAAGTCCTAGGATACCGAATACCTACATTTAGGGTACCCTTAATATACCTTAGAATTCTTTTTAGTGTTGCTAAGTGGGACTCCTTAGCATAGGTTTGGTATCTAGCACACATTCCTACAGAGAAAAAAATATCAGGTCTACTAGCAGTTAATTACAGTAAGCTACCAATCATACTTCGGTATAATTTTAGGTCAACTGGTTTACTATCAGGGTCATTATCTATTTTGATATTTGTAGCCATAGGAGTACTTTGTTGATGCAGTCTGACCCTGATTGTTGTTTTGGTGTTGACATCGATTTTAGTTTAGGTTGATGGTTATGATCTATGATTAAGTCCTGATCG
>JAGFNQ010002276.1:134832-152600 GCA_024364735.1 Boesenbergia rotunda
AATTAGTTGATGAGCATAAAGTGAATAATATAGTAGGAGTCAGAGGTCAATCCTTAGTTTTGGTTGTTGGACACATCCAAGCCTGACTAAATGGTTGAATGAGCTCCAACCATATTAAAGCTACTTCTTGATTAATGGGTCAGCCTTAAGCTTGGAGCATCGATTTGTTGTGCCACAGCCAAGGTCGATATAAAGAGAGGTGCAGTTGGGTGCTATGTATATTGATGCATACTTGTTAATGAGTTAACAACCCAATGATTTATGCAAATATTCAATTAGTTGATAGCATAAAGTGATAGTTACATATATGTGATGTGTAATCGGTATAATTACCTACCTTCATAGCTAAGAATAACTTGATGGCCACAACCATGGTTGTTCTTATCTATGGTTGGATATCAACCTATTTGGAGATGTTCCTACAATCTCCCAAATTGATAAAAAGGGTTATTCAATTTGAAAAATAAATAGGATTTTTAATTAATGTATATTGATACATTCTTTATCATTCTTCTCACATAAACTCAATTTGTATTTCTAGGTTAATCACTCGATCATGTCTTCTCTAAACTTGCGTTCCATTTTGGACACCAATAAACTGACTGGGCCGAACTTCATGGACTAGCTTCGAAACCTGAGGATAGTCCTCAAGGCAGAGAAGATTGCTTATGTCCTTGAAGATCAACTTCCTAGCCGTCCTCCAGAAAATGCAACTCCAGACCAGTTAGTGGCCTATCAGAATCATGTGACCGATTCTGAACTTGCAAGTTGCATCATACTAGCCTCTATGATACCTGAACAGCAAAAGCAGCATGAGCATATGGATGCTTATACCATCATCTTCCATCTTCATGAGTTGTTTGAAGAGCAGGCGAGATCCGAAAGGTTCGAAGTCTCCAGACTCCTCTTCACCTCTAAGATGCAGGAAGGCACTTCTGCCTCGCAGTTTGTGTTAAAGATGTTGGGGTGACTGAGCACACTCGATTTTGCAATGGATCATGAACTAAGTATTGACTTAATTCTGAATTGTTTGCCCAAAAGTTATTCACAATTTGTGATGAACTATCGGATGAACAAACTAGAGACCACCATTCCCGAGTTGCTCAACCTGCTGAAGACTGTAGAGCCTTCTGTAAAGACGGATCAAAAGGCGGTTCTGTTAGTTGGTTCCTCGAAGAAAGGTTCTAAGAGGAAGGCCAAAGAACAAAATAAGGGAAAGAAGAAAAAGGCCAAAAAGACTGAAAAGAAACCAAAAGGCACTTGCCATCATTGTGGCAAGGAGGGTCACTGGCGAAGAAACTGTAAGGTTTATCTTGAGTCCTTGAAGAATAAGGCATCCGATGCCCCATCCTCATCAGGTATCATCGTTATTGAATGTCACTCTATTTCCTCTAATACCTGGGTACTTAATACTGGGTGTAGCTCACATATATATAATGACATACAGGGGCTAAGGAATAGAAGAAGACTCGTCAAAGGAGAAGCAAATTTGCGAGTTGAAAATGGAGCAAAGATTGCTGCTGTTGCCATCGGAACATATTTGCTAAAGCTCCCCACTGGACGTGTCTTAGAATTGGATAATTGTTATTTTGTTCCTTCGTTAATAAAGAACATTGTATCTATTTCATGTTTGAATTAAAAGGGTTATCATTTAACTTTTAGTAACAATTGTTGTTACATAACTTTAATTGGTGTTCTTTATGGGAATGGAACTTTGTGTAATGATATCTACACGTTAGATTTATCCAGTGACGTTTTCAATATCGAAGTTAGCAACAAACATGCTCGAATAGATAATCGAATAGACTCCTACACTTGGCATTGCCGTCTTGGCCATGTAAGTAAGAAACGCATGACCGAATTACACCGATGTGGAATTCTGGAATCATTTGAACCCGGTTCATTTGATACATGCGAATCATGCTTAAAAGGCAAGATGACCAAATTACGCTTTTCTGGAAAAGGTAATCCAGTGGGAGAATTGCTTGGACTAATACATACTGATGTATGTGGACCAATGTCAACTCTTGCACAAGGAGGCTATAGCTACTTCATCACCTTTATCGATGATCATTCACGATTCGGGTATGTGTTCTTGATGAAACACAAATCTGAAGCCTTTGACAAATTCAAAGAGTTCAGAAATGAAGTAGAGAAATAACCTGGCAAAAGTATTAAGATACTTCGATCCGATCGGGGTGATGAATACTTGAGTCAAGAGTTTCAAGATTATCTTAGGGACAATGGCATATTGTCCTAATGGACTCCGCCATATACACCACAGCATAATGGTGTATCTGAGAGGCGCAACCGAACCTTGATGGACATGGTTAGGTCTATGATGAATCATGCAACTCTTCCAAAATCCTTTTGGGGCTATGCACTAAAGACAACTGTTTACTTGCTAAACAGAGTCCCGACCAAGGTAGTCTCTACTACTCCATATGAGATATGGAATAGTAAGAAACCCCACTTAACTCACCTTAAGATATGGGGTTGTCCTGCTTATGTGAAGCGGACTGTATCAGACAAATTGGATGCTAAGTCTGATAAATGTCTATTTATTGGATACCCTAAGGAAACGAAGGGTTACCAATTCTATCATCCCTTGGAACAAAAGGTGTTTGTTTCAAGGCATGCTGTATTTCTGGAAAAAGAATTTCTTTTACAAGAAAACAGTGGGAGTGAAATTGAACTTGATGAAGTTCAAGAAACTCCAATAGACATTACAGAGACACCTAGTCTAGACCCACAACCAATACCTCATAATGATGAGCTATCAGTTGAACCTAAAACAACACCACCTCTTTGTTGGTCTGATAGGACACGCAATATTCCAGAGAGATACGGATTTTTCATAAGTGAATCGAACGATGTGTTACTCATAAGCGATGACGAACCTATCAGTTATGAAGATGTTCTGAAAAATTCAGAAAGGGACAAATGGCTTGAAGCCATGAAGTCGGAAATGGATTCCATGTACGAAAACCAAGTATGGGACTTGGTTAAACCCACCTGAAGGGATTAAGCCCATAGGGTGCATGTGGGTTTTCAAGAAGAAAACCGACATGGAAGGTAATGTAGTTACCTTTAAGGCTAGATTAGTGGCAAAAGGATATCGTCAAAAACAAGGAATTGATTATGACGAAACCTATTCGCCAGTAGCTATGCTTAAATCCATTCGGATGCTCCTAGCCATAGCAGCTCATTATGATTATGAGATATGGCAAATGGATGTGAAAACAGCTTTCCTTAATGGAAACCTGCTTGAGGATGTATACATGATACAACCTGAAGGTTTCACATCGGTTGATAAAACCAAAGTATGCAAGCTTCGACGATCCATATATGGACTGAAGCAAGCATCTAGGAGCTGGAACATCCGTTTTGATGAGACAATCAAAGAGTTTGATTTCTCACAAAATCCTGACAAACCTTGTGTGTACAAGTAGGTTAGTGGGAGTGCAGTCGTATTCCTAGTATTATATGTCGATGACATATTACTTATAGGAAACGATATATCAGTCTTACAGACAGTTAAAATTTGGTTGTCCAAAACTTTCTCCATGAAAGACCTGGGAGAAGCAACCTATATCCTTGGGATTAGAATCTATAGAGATAGATCAAAACGGTTGCTTGGTCTTTCACAGTCTACATATATAGACCAAGTACTAAAAAGGTTTAGCATGTCGGATTCCAAGAAAGGTTACCTTCCCATCAGGCATGGGATCAACCTTTCAAAGTCTATGTGTCCGCGCACAGAAGACGAGAGGATTTGCATGAATAAGATTCCTTATGCATCCGCGATAGGATCTATCATGTATGCTATGTTGTGTATTAGGCCCGATGTATCGTATGCTCTGAGCGTCACAAGCAGATACCAGTCGGATCCAGGAATGGATCATTGGGCGGCTGTCAAGACAATCCTTAAGTACTTAAGAAGAACTAAGGATGTGTTCCTAATATATGGAGAAGGAGACATGGTAATACGTGGGTATACAGATGCCAGTTTCCAGACAGATAAGGATGACTCCAAATCGCAGTCTCGATACGTATTTACTTTGAATGGAGGCGCAGTAAGTTGGAAATGTTCCAAACAAGACACCGTAGCGGATTCTACCACGGAAGCGGAATATATCGCAGCTTCGGAAGCAGCAAAGGAAGCAGTCTGGATCAAGAAGTTTGTCTCCGAACTTGGCGTGGTTCCAACCATTGATGAAGCAGTGCCGGTTTACTGTGACAACAATGGAGCTATTGCACAAGCAAAGGAACCAAGGTCTCATCAGCGATCCAAACACGTGCTTCGCCGCTATCATCTGATCAGAGAGATTATAAGTAGGAATGATATACAAATTGAGAAAATTCCCACTGAAAGGAATTTAGCGGATCCTTTAACTAAGGCCTTGCCTCAAAGCAAGTTTGAGGGTCATGTTAGAGCCTGTGGTATTGGATACCGTAGCGATTGGCATTAGGCCAAGTGGGAGTTTGTTAGTGCTATGAGAGAAGTGTCCTAAGGCAATCGCCTTATGATTGTAAACATTTATTTTAATAAATGATAATTCACTATTTGAGTATACATGTTAGTGTATTTGATTGGGATCTTAAACTCATCTACAGAATGTCCGCAATACAATTCACAGCATAAGAGAATTTGTGATGGGATCACAACTAGTGATTATCTCTACATGTGCAATTATGAAGTATTGAAAATATCCCTAGTCGATGAATTGATAAAAACGGACACTATCAATTAAGTTGAGACTAGCATGGGTTATTCTCTAATCAGCTGATTCTCACTGGCTGGTGACATTGGGATGTCATTGGAGTGACTAGATGTAAAACTTCATATGGTAATCTATATAGATATGTCAATGAAGTTCTTACTGCAGCTTAAGTGCGATGTTCCTTTGACTTGCGGTGTTCAAGTCATCTTGGTCATGGAGACTTATACTTTAACATCTTAAGCAAGCATCTCCAAGGAGGTGTGGACCCAGGATGATTGGGTATAAGCCGAAGTGCCCGAAGATGTTTGAACAGCCTACAAAGGATTCAACACTCCTTGCGAGGAGATGTATACCCAGGCCTATCATCGGATTGTTACTCAAAGCCTCTGGCCAGAGCATATCATGTTTAGAGTATAAGTCTCTTACATACATGAGAGTAATTAGAAATCCAAAGGACGAGAAAGACACTACTTGGGCTAGGTGTGACGTTGTCAGCCTAGTGGGGACTGACACAAACAGACCATGTCCTGAACCAAGTAGGTATAAGATGGTGAAGGGAATGAGGCACGATTCATTAGAGCTGCTGAAGGGTTTCAGAATAATTTCTGAGGTCAACCGTTGATCTTTCGATTAATTGGGGGTCATGATGTACTACTAGGTGCCACTCATGATCGTTCTATAATTAGTTAATTATAGACGGCCAACATAAATCGAAAGCCTATTTAGTCACACACACTACGAGTAATCCGAGGAATTTAAAATGAGTTGAAAATTGGATTTTCCAATCAAGAGAAATAAGTCGAATCTGAGTTAATCAGAGGCGCACCGGAAACTTAAAATGGCTAAGTCGTTTGAAGGCTTTTTGGGCGAATTAAATGTGTTTAATTCGCGATCGGTTCGGCTCGGTTTGGCCGGCCAAAGAGGGTGTCAAACCCCTTTGTTTTGGCCGGCCATTAAAAAGGGAGAAAACCAATTTATTTGGTTTAATTAATAAAATAAATCTAGCGCGATTTGTTTTATAAATTATGGATAAATAAATTTTGTATAAAGAAATTTATATAAATAAATTTATAGAAATTTATTCCTTTTTATGGAAATTAAAATGATCCATGGAATGGTTTATTTTAATTTTATAAAATCAATTATGAATTGATTTTTCCATAATAAGAAAGTTTATAAATTTCTTATAAAATTTATTCCATAATAAAAGGAGAGATGTATTTGTTTTATTATAAAGTTAGTTATAATAAAACTTGGATTTAAACGGAATAATTTATAAGAAAATTTATAGGATAAATTTTTTATGAAAATTCCGTTAAGAGGGAGACTTAGCAAGGGAGATGCTACTATATAAAGGAACCAATGGCAAGCCTTTAATTTCAATAGAGTAATCAAGAGATTAATTCTCTCCCTCTCTCTCTCTCTTATTCTCTCCCTCTCTCTTCCCCTTAGGGCCGGCGCCCCCCCCCCTCCTTGTGCTAGGGCCGGCGCACATCCCTCCTAGGGCCGGCGCATCCTAGGGTTGGCGTGAGCGGTCTCCACCAAGAAGGTGCCAAAGAAGAAGAAGAAGAAGCGGGTCGCAACTCCTTCCTTCCCGGAATTTAGATTCCGTTTCTTGGTGTCATCCCGAAGAGAACTCGACGTGGACGCGAATAGAGGCAGAGCTTCCAAGGGACGCTACGGTTGGATCTCGTCCCTTTCTTCGAGTTACGAGAGGTACAAAGTAAATTAGTTTACTTTTCCGTAAAGTTTTAATTTATGATCATGTCCACACATCATAAGGTTGTATGTTAGATACGTGGTTAAAATAATTTGAGAAATTATTTTATGCTAATTCTTCCGCTGCACGTAAAAATTTAAAATTTTACGAACCCATATCCTTGTCAACATGCACCCGGTCCCAACAGTTAAGAATGTTTCTTTATGTTTATGTTTATGCCATGTATCATGCATGATAAGAATGTTTACTTATGTTTATGTATCATGCCATGTCAAGAAGGCTTAGTTTATGTTTATGTTTATGTCATGTATTATGCTATGTTAAGTTGAATTTTGTTTATGTCTATGTCATGTATTATGCTATGCTAAGTTGAATTATGTTTATGTCTATGTCATGTATTATGCTATGCTAAGTTGAATTATGTTCATGTTATGTCATGTATCATGCCATGTAAGTTTATTTATATTTATGTTCAAGCATAAAGTTATGTTTATGTTTCATGTGTTTATGACTAAGTGATGAATGGTTTTAGTGAGTAGGAAAGAGTCTTACTAAGCCTGTGTGCTTATAGTCTTATTTCCTTATACCGCAGATCATGCCAGGGGACAATCAGGAAGACAAGAATGTGTGTGTGTGCTAGTGACTTGGCCACGAAAACAATATGTTTACCGGTCTTATGCTAGAACCTTATGTTTGCTATTTATGTGTTTGAATAATGGCTTATGGAACTCTATGACATGATGTTAAGCAAGACATGATAGGATGCAAAGTATGAAGTTAATATGCCAAGTATCTATGTCATTATGTTAGGAAATGATAGTAGGGCATATATGTGTAAGTCTTAAAGTTATTCCGCTGCCTTATGATATCTACATGCCCTAAGTATGTTATGTTAACGTAACGCCGCTTTATGGAAAGAAAAAAAAAGCGGGCGTTACAGGTTGGTATCAGAGCCAAGTTCCATCTCACTACACACACATCAAGCATTCTTCCTGCAGCTTCCAAGTAAGTACCTCTTTGCATATCTTTTAGTAGTAAGCAATTTAGGATACTTTATGATTTTAGGATATGCAAGTATGAACAATGTTTATGATGAAAAGTACTTTAGGATATGTGATTATGAACGATATTTTATCTTCTTTTATGAATCAAATATTTAGAATAATAGAGGGGTAGAAGAAAGCAATTTGAGTGTGTCTTTCTCTGTATATATTTGCGAATTGAAAAAGAAATGATTTTGTACTGGCTGGGTTGGTTTGGTACTAACTATGTCATTTTTTTTCAATTCCAGATGTTGCATGAGAATTACACTGAGAGGTGCCGCCAGCTGATGGAGTGGATAGAGGAAGTTGGTTACAGTCCGACCCTTGGAATTCAGGGCAACATGGGGTTTTTGGATCGGCTATTCTGGAAACTTGAGCAGGAAGGGTTTCCAGTCATGGATGATCATAGGATCGGAGCTCTGCTTCGTTCATTGCCCAATCGGGCGAGAGAGGTTGCTCATCAGATCTGGGGGCAGCACGGATGTCGTATCTCATATACGGAATTCTGTAAGCAACTTCTCCGCCATGAGTTTCTGGAAGATCTGGGGGAATCGGAGGAGGAGCCCGAGATGTTTGAAGAGGATCCTGAGCCGCTAGAGGAGGATCCCGAGATGTACGAGGAGGATCCCGAGCCATTCGAGGAGGATCCCGAGATGTACGAGGAGGATCCCGAGCCATTCGAGGGGGATCCCGAGATGTACAAGGAGGATCCCGAGCCATTCGAGGAGGATCCCGAGATGCTTGAGATGTTCGAGGGAGACCTTGAAATGGTTGAGGAGGTTCCCGAGATTGAAGAAGAAGACCCGATGGAAACGGTAGAAGATCCTGAGGCGGGCCAAGGGGAGATGAGCGAGGGAGTGGTAGTCATCGCTATGATGTTCTTTATTTTGGGCATAACGGCAGCTCATCTAGTTCTCTGAGTCTGGCTAGTTTTGTGTATAGACTTATAAGACTGGGTAAATAAATTTCAGTAATATAATAAATAAGATCTCATCTACCCTATAGTAACCATACGACAAATATGGAGGCATCATCTATATGGAGCGCAGTGTAAGATTTATACAGACCACCAGAGTCTGCGGTATTTCTTCACTCAGAAAGACCTGAATATGAGACAACGCCGATGGCTTGAGTTGGTGAAGGACTATGACTGCGAGATCCTCTACTATCCAGGGAAGGCAAACAAAGTGGCCGATGCACTCAGCTGGAAGTCAAGTGCCACCTTGATGTCCATATCTATGTTACCCCGACCACTCAAGGAAGTGATTATGAATTTTGGGGTCGAAGTCATCTCCGGGCGACTTTCCACCATGACAATATCACCCACGCTATTTGAGGACATATTGGACAAACAAAATAGTGATCTGAATCTTCAGAAAATAAAACAAGAGATCCTAGAAGGAAAGGGCGATGGTTTCCATATCGCCAAAGGGGGAGTACTCCACCGTAGGGATCGTCTATGTATTCCTAATGATCCGGAGCTTCAAAGAGAAATACTGGCAGAAGCTCACGGAACCCCTTATTCGATGCATCCGGGATCCACCAAGATGTATCAAGATCTGAAGGAGAAGTTTTGGTGGTCCGGTATGCAGAAGGATGTGGCTCAACCATGTTAGTACTTGCATGACTTGCCAACAAGTAAAAGCAGAACACCAGCGACCTGGAGGAGTTCTGCAGCCACTCGCAATTCCGGAGTGGAAATGGGAAGACCTCTCTATGGATTTTATTTCAGGACTTCCCAGGACTACGAATGGATATGATGCGATTTGGGTAATTGTGGACAGGCTGACGAAGTCTGCTCACTTTCTGGCAATCAAGATGACGGATTCAATGGAGCAACTGGCTCAACTATATGTTAAAGAGATAATCAGACTTCACGGAGTGCCCAAGACCATCATCTCAGATAGGGATGGTCACTTTACTTCGTATTTCTGGGAGTGTGTTCAGAAGTCTCTTGGCACTAAATTACGATTTAGCACCGCCTTTCACCCTCAGACTGATGGGCAAACTGAACGGGTGAACCAAGTACTAGAAGACATGTTGCGAGCTTGTGCCTTGGATTTCAAAGGAAGTTGGTGTCGATATCTATGCTTAGCAGAATTCGCTTATAATAATAGCTACCAAGCTACTATCGGAATGGCCCCTTATGAAGCGCTGTACGGGAGGAGGTGTAGGTCTCCGATCTGTTGGTATGAGGGTGGTGAAAAGAAGGAAATGGGGCTCACAACGGATGCCATCGACGGCACCACCCGAGCTATACAGAACATTCGACAACGGATAGAAGCTGCTCAGAGCCGGCAGAAAAGTTATGCCGATGCCCGGCATAGACCACTAGAATTCAATGTTGGAGATTTGGTGTTCCTCAAAGTGGCTCCTATGAAAGGGGTGACAAGATTTGGGAGGAAAGGAAAACTAAGTCCACGTTACGTGGGGCCGTACTTGATTCTGAAAAGAGTTGGTAAGGTGGCATATGAGCTGGAGCTGCCTTCAGAGATATCGGCCATTCATAATGTGTTCCATGTGTCAACGCTTAAAAAGTGTATCCCAAATATGGACCAAGTGATCGAGCCACAGACAATACAAGTGCAGGAGGACCTAAGCTATGAAAGCAGACCTATCCAGATCTTGGATCGGGAAGTCAAGAAGCTAAGGAGTAAGGATGTACCCTTAGTCAAGGTTCTATGGCAAAGTCAACGGTTCGAAGAAGCTACCTGGGAACGCGAGGACGAGATGAGACACAAGTACCCGGAACTATTCTAAGTTCGAGGACGAACTTTCACGAGGTATGGGGGATTGTAACGACCCGGAAAATTCTCTTAATATTTCGTTAAAATATTGAGCATGGCTAGATAATTTTCCGAGGGTCCTAGAAATATTAACACGAATTTTTACCTAGAAAGCCATGATTTTTCCATTTAAATTGGGGAAATAGGCACTAATGGGCCTTATATGGGCTTTCTAGTACCATGATTATTGGTGAATTTTAGGTTAAAATTTATAAAAATATAAAGGGATTTTAATAAGAAATATTAACATAATTATGGGGGAATTTTTAAGGGATTTTCGAAATCCTAGAAAAATAAAATAAAAATAAGTGGGAAAAATTTGTGCATGCACCAAGGATTGAACCTTAGACCTCTTGTACAACCATGCATGCTCTAACCAATTCACCTAGCAAGGGAGTGCCATGAGGAAATGAATTAGATTATGGTTAAGGCTTGGGGGAAAATGAAGAGACACCATGACTCTTGACTTACCCTCCTTGATGAGTTATAAAGAGAGGCATGGGGGGTTACTTCTCTTCTTCCATCAAGTCACCTTTCTTCCTCCCTCCTTCTCCATCCTAGCTGAATACCTCAAGAGGGGATTTCCCTTGGAAAAAGTTCAACCAAGGCTTCATCCCCCAAGATCCAAGGTTTCTACAAGGATACAAAGGCTAGGGGTGGTCAAGAGGCAACAAGATCTCCATCTTTTTCCCAAAACTAAGGTCTATAATCAAGATCAACCAAGGTAAGACTCCCTCACCTGTGGTATAATAGTTCCCTTATGATTTTTAGCATGATATCAAGTTGGTTTTGAGATTTACATTGGAGAAATCATGATATGGTACCCTAAACTTTCGGCCACTAGGGTTTTAAGGTCCAAAATGATGTTAAAAATATTTCTCATGCTTCCTAATGTTTGTCCATGATGAATATAAGTTAAAATGAGATTTGGAGAAATTTTGGGGTACCCTAGGACCTCCTAGGGTTTCGGCCAACCTCAAGAACCCATGGGTAGGGTTGGATCTAAACCTTCAAGTATGTGTTTTGTGTATTATCATGCTATAAGAGAGATTGAGGGTGACTTATGTGAATTTTCACAAGACCTTGTGACCCTACAACTTTCGGCCAAGTAGGGGTTTAGGGCAAAGAGCTAGGGTTTCCTTCAAGTAAGGGTCCTAAGGGCTCCTATGGTATGGTATGGAAGGTGTTAGATGTTTAATTGGAAAATTTTATGAATTTATTCATGCACCCATTGTAACGCCCGCCTTTTTTTTTCTTTCGTAAGCGGCGTTACGTTAACATGCTTAGGGCATGTAGACATCATAAGGCAGCGGAATAACTTTAACTTATACATGCCCTGTTACCATTCTTAACTTAATGACATAGGAACCTTAGCATATCAACTTTGAACTTAAGCATCATATCATATCATGTCATTCGTAACATCATATTATAAGGTTCCACAGGTCATTATTCAGACATATAAGTAACCAAGGTAAAGTTCTAGCATAAACAGTAAACATAAAGTTTCCTGGGTCAAGTCACTACTACACACATGCGTTCTTGCCCTCCTGCTGCTTCCATCATTGTCCCTTTGAATGATCTGCGGTATAAGGAAATAAGACTATAAGCACACAGGCTTAGTAAGACTCTTTCCTACTCACAAAATCATTCATCATTCATCATCTCATCATGAGCATATAAAACATTAACATACTTGGTGCTCTACTTGGAACATAACATCTTACATCACTTATCGTATACATAGCATGGCATGAACATAAACATAGTAAACATTCTAGGCATAGCATGATCCATAGCGTAGACATAAACATAGTAGATATTCTAAGCATGGCATAATTCATGGCATAACTCATAAACATAGTAGACATTCTAAGCATGGCATAATTCATGGCATAAATCATAAACGTAGTAGCATGGCGTAATTCATGGCATAAATCATAAACATAGTAGCATGGCTTAATTCATGGCATAAATCATAAACATAGTAGCATGGCTTAATTCATATCATAGCATATGAACATCTTCCTAACATAATCATGGCATAAATCATTCATTCTCATGCATACTTCTTAACATGAAACGTAAGCATATCATCTTATCAACATAGCATAATGCATAACATGAATGGATGCATGAGTGGAATGCATATGTTGGATCGAGAAATGCGAGAGAGGGGGGGGGGTGAATGTCGCAATTCGTTCGGATTTAAAAAGAGCGGGTGCGCAGCGGAAATAAAAGAGAACACAACAACGCAAACACAGCCGGTTTACTTGGTTCGGAGCCTGGGTCGACTCCTACTCCAAGGCCCACGGTCGTTGACCGTTTTCTGCGGGCAATTCTATAAGTTCGCAAAAGTTTACAAGACAAATAATAATAATCTTTTCGTAAACTTAAATACAACTCTTGTTACCGACGTCCGGTGAAGATCGAAGTTCCGGAGCAGCGGGACGTCGTCGGCTTGAGTTGGCAGCTTTCTTGAGTGTGTCGTGGAAGCAGAAGAGCGCAGAATTGTCGAAGGAATTAGTGCTTTCAGGAAGGGGGTCGAGGGCCCTTTATATAGGGTCTGGGGGCGCCCTGGTCGACGGGGGCGCCCCCCACGTGGCAGCTGATCCGGTTGCTGCTCGGTCGCCGTCTGATCCCCTTATCCTCGGGATCCGGTTTGACCGGGGCGCCCGGATGACTCGGGGTGCCCGGATTGAACGGTCAAAGCCTCATCTCCTTGGCTTCGCAGAAACTCTGTTCGGCAGCTGTCAGTGGGGGCGCCCGGGACAGCGGGGGCGCCCTGTGAGTGTAGCGCAGTAACACACTGTTGATTTGCAATGGGGGCGCCCGGGACAGCGGGGGCGCCCTGGCTATGTACTGTTGAATTGTTGTTGTGAACACCATGGGGGCGCCCGGGACATCTCGGGCGCCCTGGTCAGCAGTTGCCTCACTCCTTTGAGGCACTCTGAGCTGCAGACACTCGTTCCTTCGGTCCTGCATCCAGGGTTAGTCCAAAACACAATAAAACAATAGCATAATATATTATACAGCCTTAGCTGTCTTGGTTCTGACTTTGGTCTCCAAAATGGAGCCCTAGGTCGAACCGACGCCTAATGTTCCCTCAAGGAGAACGCGTCCTCACCTACTCCTCTCGGGAGAGTTTACCTGGTGCCAGCCGGATCCTCCAGTTGGACTTTTGCCCGGCAGTCCTTCGCCAGGTCTTGAGTTACCAAGCTGCCCTTCGCTTGGTGCCTAGCTACCCTTCGCTAGGTCTTTTCTTCTGGCAGCCCTTCGCCAGCCTAGCAGTCCTTCGCTAGGGCTTGTCTTCTGGCAGCCCTTCGCCAGGACCTAGCAATCCTTCGCTAGGGTTTTTCCATTCTGGCAGTCCTTCGCCAGGGCCTAGCAGTCCTTCGCTAGGGCTTTTCCTGTACACTCAAGTAGCATTGTTAGATAACAAATAACCCTTAACTTTTGAACCCTTTTGCCAATATCAAAATACAGGTTTGACTTGGGTGCAATCTGCACCAACAATCTCCCCCTTTTTGATATATGGCAACCTAGTTCAAAAGATTAAGGAAAAAATGCTGAAATTGAAATCCTAAGTTAGATTTTCTCCCCTGGAAGAAATCTCCCCCTAGGTTTTTCAAAAGTAGGTGGTTTTAAGTTTAAATACTTAGACAATAAAAAATGTTCTAAGTTTGAAGAAGTTTTCATACTTTAGCAAATTTTGAGTTTTTAGGAAAACTTTCTAAACTTAGACTTTTTTGGTTTCTAAACTTTCTAAATTTTTGAGTTTTTAAATATGCAATTCAGAGCATATTTTAAGGAAAAATTCAGAGCATATTTTAAGAAAATCAATTAAGCTTTCCAAGGATCAGAGCAAAAAACTTTTTTTTGAAAATCAATTAAGCTTTCCAAGGAAAACATTTTTGTCAATTAAGCTTTCCAAGGAAAACATTTTTGTCAATTAAGCTTTCCAAGGAAAACATTTTTGTTCAATTAAGCTTTCCAAGGAAAACATTTTTGTTCCCTGTCCCTGTTTCCTTTCCAACTCTCCCCCTTTGACATATATCAAAAAATGCAAAAAAATACAATATTTGCAATAAATAAATAAAGTATTTACTGTACTGAACCGAGCTGGTATCTAAGTCTGGTTAAATCTTTAGGGACCTGTCTAACCCTATTAGCTACTTACTAACTGTTATAAACAGTAGCTTTTGCTAGGGTTAGTCAAGTTAAGTGCATTGTTCAAGTTAGATTGTCTAAACTTGATACTTAACTTGATTGCTGTTCAGTTTGTATTTAGTGCCCCAACTACTGCAGATGCACTGACTTAAAGCATCTTGAGTTAAGGCAAAGACCTAAGCATCTCAACCCTTTCTAGGTTATCATTCAAAGTACCCTAAGGTGCTTGTGAGATGCTGGCTTCTAGAGCTATAGGTGCATGCAGTTCTAGGGTTAGAGCCTAGGCTAAGTCCATTTCGAAGAAAAAACCTAATTTTGAAGGGGGTAATTTTGAAAATAAAACTAAGAAAAGACGAAAAAAAATTTAAAATCAAAGTAAAACATTTTTAGCAAAAAATCAATTAAGACATTTTCAATTAAAGCAGAAGCAAAAAAATATTCTACTCTATTAAACATAATCCTAGCTGCCTTCTTAGTGAGCTAAACTCAGATTCAGGTAGGGGTTTAGTGAATATGTCAGCTAGGTTAGATTTGGAGTCTACATGCTTAAGGACTATTTCACCCCTAGCTACATGATCTCTTACAAAGTGATGTTTTACTTCTATGTGTTTGGTTCTTGAATGTTGTATTGGGTTTTTGGTTAAGTTAATTGAGCTAATATTGTCAATATTGACTTGGGTCTGATTGTAGTCTAGCTGAAAGTCTTTAAGAGTGTGCATCATCCATAGGAGTTGAGCTACACACTCTCCTAAGGCTACATATTCAGCTTCAGTTGTGGATAGAGCAACACAGTGTTGCTTCCTACTGCACCAACTTACTAAGCTGTTTCCTAAAAGTTGACAACTTCCACTTGTACTTTTTCTATCTAATTTACAACCAGCATAGTCAGAATCAGAGTATCCTGACAACTTAAAAGATGAAGTCCTAGGGTACCAAATCCCTACATTTAGGGTGCCCTTAATGTATCTTAAAATTCGTTTTAGGGCTGCTAGGTGAGTCTCCTTAGCACAGGTTTGGTACCTAGCGCACATTCCTACTGAAAAAAGTATATCAGGTCTGCTGGCTGTAAGGTATAGTAGACTTCCTATCATACTTCTATAAAGTTTTAGATCTACTGATTTGCCATCAGGGTCATTATCTATTTTCACATTTGTGGCCATTGGGGTACTTATACTTTTAGAGTTATCCATTTTAAATTTCTTAATTAGTTCTTTAGCATATTTAGATTGATGTACATAATTTCCATCCTTAGTTTGTTTGATTTGTAACCCTAGAAAAAAGTTGAGTTCCCCAACTAAACTCATTTCAAACTCATTTTCCATTATTGTTACAAATTCTTTTAGAAATTTAGAGTTAGTTGATCCAAATATTATATCGTCTACGTAAATTTGGGCAATAAATATATCCTTTTCTAAAATTTTAACAAACAAGGTTGGGTCAATTTGACCTTGTTTGAATTCTTTAGAAATCAGGTAATCGGATAATCTTTCATACCAGGCCCTAGGTGCTTGTTTTAGTCCATAAAGGGCTTTACTAAGTTTGTAGACATGATCAGGTTTTTCTATATCCTCAAATCCTGGGGGTTGTCCTACATAGACTTCCTCCTTAATAAGCCCATTTAAGAAGGCTGACTTTACATCCATTTGGTATAATTTAAATCCTTTATGGGATGCAAAGGCTAGTAACATCCTAATAGACTCAAGTCTAGCTACAGGGGCGTAGGTTTCATCATAATCCAACCCTTCTACTTGGTTGAATCCCTTAGCTACTAAGCGGGCTTTATTTCAGACTATTTCACCTTGATCGTTTAACTTATTCCTAAATACCCACTTAGTGTCAATTACGGATTTGCTTTTAGGTTTAGGAACTAATTCCCAGACTTGGTTTCTCTCAAATTGGGCTAGCTCTTCTTGCATGGCTAAGATCCAGTCAGGATCAGGTAGGGCATCCTCAATAATCTTAGGTTCAATCTTTGAAATCATGGCTATTTGACTAAGATTTCTACAGGAAGCTCTAGTTCTGACTCCTAAGGTTGGATCACCTACAATTTGGTCAATTGGGTGACTGAGTCTGGGTTTCTTATTTTTTCTAGTACTTGGCTCAGCTTCAGGTCCAGCTGGTCCAATAGGTTCAATTCTGAGTTCATTGGTTGGTTCAACTGATTCAGAAGTTGGTTCATTTGTTAAGTCATTAAAGGGTTCAGTTAGGATTTCAAAGTTATCTTCTTGATCAGTATTTGGTGAAGCTAAGTCAGAATCATCAGATTTTGGGTTAGTTTCTTCATCAAATATTAAGTTGGTTGTTTCTTCAATTTTCTTAGTTATTTGTTGTAGACTCTATAAGCTCTACTTGTTGTAGAGTACCCTAAAAAGATACCTGGGTTGACTTGGCTTGGAATTTTCCAAGATAGTCTTTGGTATTAAGAATATGGACTTTGCATCCAAAGACTCTAAGATAGTGTAGGTTTGGAAGTCTATGGTAGTAAAGTTCATAGGGTGTTTTATTTAATCTTTTATTAGGTAGAGTCCTATTTTGGATATAGCAAGCTGTGCTAATTGCTTCTGCCCAATAGTGGTTAGGTAGGTTAAATTCATTGAGCATAGCCCTAGCAGCTTCCTGTAGGGTTCTATTCTTCCTTTCTACTATGCCATTTTGTTGGGGGGTTCTAGGACACGAAAATTCGTGTTTATATCCGTTTACATTGCAGAATTCTTCGAATCTTTGATTCTCGAATTCTCCCCCGTGGTCAGACCTAATTCTTTTGATTTTTGTATCATTTTGATTTTCAATCAATTTACAAAAGTTGTTAAATAATTTCAGGGTTTCATCTTTGGTCTTTAGAAACCTAACCCAGGTGAACCTAGAGTAGTCATCAATTATCATAAGCAGTATTGGTTTCCACTTAGTGACTTGGCTCCATGTGAATCAAATAGGTCAAGGTGTAGGAGCTCAAGTGTGGTTTGGGTTTGATCAGATTGGATCAATTTGTGACTAGACTTGGTTTGTTTGCCTTGATTACAAGATTCACATATTAGGGTTTCAATATTCTTAATTTTGGGACACCTTTGACTAAGCCAAGTTGGGTAATTTTTGAAATAGTTCTTAGATTGGTATGACCCAATCTCCTATGCCAGAGTTTTGATTGTTCTAACTGTGTTAACATGCATTTGGGTATAAGGGCCAGATTTATAGTATATAATTATTTTTTCTAGTGCCCTTAACATGATTTCTGAGTCTTGTGCATTTCTAATCAGGCAGTTAGAATTGTTGAAGGTACTAAATACCAGAGTCACATAACTGACTTATGCTAAGTAGGTTAAAACTA
>JAGFNQ010002276.1:154681-308748 GCA_024364735.1 Boesenbergia rotunda
GCATTAACATTGTCCTTGAATGTTAATACTTGACTAGGAATAATTAAGAGTAGTGTTCTCTATATCATCTCACTATCGATTCAACTAATCGATTGATATAGATAAGAACCTTCTACTCAAGGACGTTATTATACTAAGTTATTTGGCACCAATACACATAAGTACAATAACCATAAGAAATGCCTTTATATATAAGAAATATATATACAAGAATATGATGCAATGAGTCCAAAAAGTAATCATCATATGATTGGCTCTAGGGCTCTCACTAACAACGGGAGCCACTGATCATGTTTGCAATTCATTGTAGGGGTTCCTGGAAACCAGACGACTATTTGAGGGCAAGATTACCGTCTACATGGGCAATGCTACGGAGGTGGCGGCTATTGCAGTGGGAGATGTTTATTTATCTTTTGCTATGAATAAATTTTTTATTTTGAAAAATTGTCTTTACATATCTTGTTTTAGAAAGAACTTGATTTTAGTTTCTAAATTATTTATGGATGAATATTCTGTTTCTTTTAATGACAGAGTTGTTATAAAAAGGAATAGAGAGATTATCTGTTCTGGTGCGTTGGTTGGCAATTTGTATACTCTTAATCCAATAACTCCCATGATGCAAATGGAAATTAATAACACGTCTTCTAACTCTAATAAGAGAAAGGAACATTTGAAAATGAACCAAACATATATTTGACATCTAAGGTTGAGTCATATTAGCTTGAGTAGAATTCAAAGGTTGATAGCCGATGGAACTTTGGGTTCATTGGTGGTGGAAGACTTCCCAACCTGCGAATCTTGCTTGGAAGGAAAAATGACCAAGAGGTCTTTTAAAACCAAGGGGTATAGAGCCAAAGAAGTGTTGGAATTGATTCATTCTGATTTGTGCGGTCCTATGTCTATCTAGGCAAGAGGTGGTTTTGAATATTTCGTCTCATTCATAGACGACTATTCAAGATATGGATACATTTACCTCATGCGCCATAAGTCTGAGTGCTTTGAGAAGTTCAAAGAATACAAGGCTGATGTGGAGAAACGTCAAGGTAAAAGTATCAAGACACTACAGTCTAATCGTGGTGGTGAGTACCTCTTGGGAGAGTTAAGGAGTTACTTATCAAAGGTTGGGATTCAATCCCAATTATCCGCACCTGGTACACCCCAATAGAACGGTGTGGCAGAACAAAGGAATAGGACTCTTATGGAAATAGTTAGATCGATGATGAGCTATTCTGAATTACTGAATTCGTTCTGGGGGTATGCTTTGGAAACGACAGTGTACATTCTGAACTTGGTACCTTCTAAATTAATACCCTCTACTCCCAAAGAATTGTGGAATGGGCGTAAGCCTAGTCTGAGACATATTCGGATTTGGAGTAGTCCAGCACATGTGCTGAAGGGAGATGCTGATAAGTTGGAATCTCGTACGAAAGTTTGCTTGTTTGTAGGCTATCCTAGAGGAACGAAAGGTGGCTTGTTTTATACTCCTAAAGATCAGAAGGTTATCGTTAACACGAATGGCCAATTTTTAGAAGAGGACTATGTAATGGACCACAAACCCATGAGTAAGATTGTTCTAGAGGAAATGAGAGGGGAAGTTCCTACTTCAGTACCAACAGTACAGGATGATATACCACAAGT
The DNA here is from genome assembly GCA_024364735.1 of Boesenbergia rotunda. NCBI lineage: Eukaryota > Viridiplantae > Streptophyta > Magnoliopsida > Zingiberales > Zingiberaceae > Boesenbergia > Boesenbergia rotunda. Next base: position 156,320 of record JAGFNQ010002276.1, read on the forward strand.
GACTGCACCGCGCGTCACATATGATACATAGGTAGTACCTCATCATAGTGGGAGGGTTGTTAGACAACCTGATGGATTCATGTTTTTGGTAGAGTCTTCGGACATGGTCCCGGTGAACATGAACCTGATCCTTGGACTTATTACGAAGCACTCCAAGATAAAGATGTGATATCTTGGAAAAAGACGATGAATTCTGAGATAGAATCTATAGATTCTAATCAAGTCTGGGAGCTTGTAGAACTACCGGATGGTGTAAAAGCCGTTGAATGTAAATGGGTCTACAAAAGAAAGAGAGGATCAAACGGAAATATAGAAAGCGAGGCTTGTTGCAAAGGGGTATACTCAGAAAGAGGGGATCGATTATGAGGAAAGCTTTTCGCCGGTAGCCATGCTTAAGTCTATCCGGATTCTCTTGTCTATTGCTGCTCATATGGATTATGAGGTTTGACAAATGAATGTTAAGACAACTTTCCTTAACGAAAATCTTGAGGAAAACATTTATATGAAGCAACCAGAGGGATTCATTGCAAAGGGCAAAGAACATCTTGTGTGCAAGCTTAATCGGTCCATTTATGGATTGAAACAAGCTTCAAGATCTTGGAACATGTGGTTTGATGAGGTAATCCAGTCTTATGGATTCATACAAAGCCCGGATGAGTCTTGTGTATACAGGAGGTGTGACGGAAACGTAGTGGTATTTCTTGTACTATACGTAGATGACATTTTGCTCATTGACAATAATGTCAAAGTGTTGTTAGACATAAGGGTATGGTTGCCCAAACAGTTTGATATGAAGGACTTAGAAGAAGTTGGACTCATCCTTGGGATCAAAGTTATAAGGGATAGCAAGAAAAGGATGTTGTGCTTATCTCAAGCTTCGTATATTGACACTATCCTAGCTCGTTTTAGCATGCAAAACTCCAAGACAGATTTTCTACCTTTTCGGCATGGTGTACCTTTATCTAAGGAGATGTGTCCTAAAATATCAAAGGAGATAGAGGAGATGAAGGCAATTCCTTATGCTTTGGCTATAGGAAACCTAATGTATGCGATGTTATGTACGAGACCGGATATCTGTTTTATCGTGGGCATGTTTAGTAGATATCAAAGTAATCCAGGATAAGGACATTAGACTATGGTAAAACATATATTAGAGTACCTGAAAAGGACAAGAAATTATATGCTAGTTTACCAAGCAGATCATTTTCTTCCTGTGGGTTACACGGATTCTGATTTCCAATCAGATAGGGATAATGTTGGTGCCGAAAGCACCAAAGTTGAACCTTTGTTTTGATAATGACAAAGGGTTCAGAAGTTAAGGTGTTGTTGTGATCTAACAATACTGATTAAGTCTGCAGGAAAAGTCCTAGGTACACTAGGCACTACAACCTGGTGAGTGAAGCTGGGCACTAACACCTGGTCGGGGACTGGGCACCGAAGACCTGGTGAGCGAAGCTGTGCACTAAGACCTGGTGAGTGAAGCTGGGCAAAAGTCCAACCAGAGGAGCCGGTTGGCAAAAAGGTAAATTCTCCCGAGAGGAGTAGGTGAGGACCCGTTCCCCGTAGGAGGGAACATTAGGTGTCGATTTGACCTAGGGTTCCAGTTGGGAAGCCCAAAGTCAAAACCAAGACAGCTCAGGCTGTAAATCAAGCTTTATTCTATATCATTTATATGTTTCTTGTGTTTTGGAACTAACCCTGGTTGGAGGAATAAAGGAAAGGAGATTTCTGCTGCTAGGCGCCTCAATGGAGTGAGGTGCCTCTCTGGGCTAGGCGCCTGTGTTGAGACAGGCGCCCCAGTGAAGGTTGATTCCAAAGCAATCGAAGCAAACTGCCACGCAAGCCTCTGGACCAAGTCAAGTGAGGCGCCTGTGTTAACACAGGCGCCCCAGACAGCTCAGGCGCCCCAATTGAAGGGATAAGTGCTGGTCAAGTCTGCAGATTGAGGTTCGCGCAGAGGAGGTCACGTGTCAGGCGCCCCCTTCAACACAGGCGCCCCAACTACAACTATAAAAGGGGGTTCACCCCCAAGGCTTCAGGACAACTAACTCTCTACGCACTCATTCAAGCGCTATGCTTCGTACTCGCGATTCAAGCGCCGACAATGACCCGTTGCTCCGAACTTCCAACTTCTCCGGTCATCGGTAAAAGTTCATTTTTTTAAGTGCTGTAATTTTGTTTTAAATTCTATATTTGTACTCCAACTTGTAATCTTTTACGAAAATATAGAATTGCCCATCGTAAACGGTCAAGGACCGTGGGCCTTGGAGTAGGAGCCGACCGCGACTCCGAACCAAGTAAAAACAAACCGTGTTAGCGATTGTTTTTGCTATTTCCGCTGCCCAATTACTTTCTTTGTCCGAAAATTTTAACGATCGATATTCACCCCCCCTCTATCGATTCAATCCGATCCCACAAGTGGTATCAGAGCGGGTGGCTCAAACTTGGTGCAACCACTAGTTTGAGATTTTTTTTTTCGGATTTTCGAATTTTAAAATTTTTTTCGCTCGAATCTTTCTCGTTAATCGAGGTTGGTGCAACACCACTCGATTTTCTTTCGTTATTAATATTCTTCCAGCACTACAAATCCAAGACTCAGTCTTAGAACGAGTTTTTTTTAATTCTTTTTCAGAAAAATTTTAAATAGCCAACCAAGAATGGAACAGCGCCCGCCCACCGCTCTTCTTTGGCGAAAATTTTAACTCTTGGAGAAGTCAAATGGAATCCCATCTGAAGGCCCACTTGAACATATGGATGATCATCCAAACGGGATTCTCTTTTCCCGTAGAAGATGAGTTATCAATCGAGTGGGACAAACTGGATGAACAAACCCTCAACCAAATTGAGACCGATGCAAGGGCAACTGCAATCCTACAATGTGGTCTAACCAAGAAACAACTCGAACTAGTATGTCCATTCGGATGTGCCAAAGAAATCTTGGAAAAATTGATCAACCATCATCAAGAGATCTCAGATGAAGAAGAAGATCAGGTAAGCCATTTTGCATTCTCGGCTCAAGCTCAAATAGCCGAGACAGAATTGGCACCCGACTTCGAAATTGACTTCGGATCAGAAGATGAGATAGAATCCATACCTGACTACGAATTCGAGCTAGAGTTAAAGACGAATTGCTTGAGACAAAAACGGTAACCACTTTCGATTTTTTTTTTCAGAATTACAATTAAATAATCAAACTGATACTATAATGGTCGAGGAAGGTATAATTTCTAGTGCAGGGAAAATTCCAAGAGAACCACCAATGAAGAAGCTTCAACCAGTACCCGAGTCCGACTCAGACTCAGAATAAGAAGACAGTGAAGGAAATCGACCCAAACTGGTCCGATTGGCTCGAGACCACTACAAGATGCTGAAAAGAAAGACGGCGAAAATAAAGGGGGAGATTCCCAACCAAGAATCAAACAGTAATATTGTAAATCCAAAATTTAAAAAATCATATAACATGTTTTAAGTGCAGCGAAATAGGACATTACAAGAATAAGTGCCCCACTCGCAAGAGTCGACCTTCACCAAACGGAACCCTCAAGAGTACTGGACAAAAAATCGAGAAAGGTAAATTCACAATATTTGAAAATCCAGTATTTACCTCAAATGATGTGATTGAATCTTATAAATTAGTTAAAGCAAATTTCAGAAAATTAGAACAAGAAAATGAAACACTGAAACATAAGGTCAAAATGCTAGAAAACTTAATTCACAACCTTGCTGATTTTAAAAATCTAGAGTATTATTCCAATTATGATGTAACTTAGATCATTTTTGTCATGTTTGCTTTTTTTTTTGCAAATTTATTATGCTTAGATATAGACTAGGATAGTTTAAGGATAAACGATATATTTGAAATTTGAACAACATAGTATTAGGTGAAAGTGAGAAGATAGTACGTTAGGGAAGCCCTTCTAATAAGATCAAGTATACCCTACTTGCTCTGTTTAGTCTGGTGAAACTAGCCGAAGCTACCGATCCAAGACCTAAACTAGTTAGACCAGAATTTTTCAAAAAGTAACTTTGAAAATGAATTTTCGATAAAAGGCTTTGTCAAGGAAAGGGTTGTTGCTCCAATAAGGCTACAGCCAAAGAAGACCTTGTGCCTCGCCAAGACCTGGAAGCCGATTATCGAAAATCAAATTCAATTTGCTATTTGATAAATTTGAATCTAACACAAATTTTAACTAAATCTTAGATACCTGTGTCAAAGTTAATCTTGCAGTTTTTAATAATATGCTTCCTGGTTAACATTGTTTTTATGTCATTAATGTTTAAAAGCTCATCTTACATTTTTTAAAATTATAAAATTCACTTCAATTAACTCATCAAACTATGATCTAGGACTTGATTGACTTAATTATTGATTAGTCAAATTTAGTCAACAACTAGTAGAGCCTATAGGGTTTATAATAAACAAATCCACAAAATTGAAGAAACTACTAATTTAATTTTTGATGAAGAAGTTGAACTAAAAGATAATCAAAATTTAAACAAATCAAATCTTGATCAAGAAGAATTGAATCATCAATTAAACCACTGATTGAACCACTAAATGAACTAACACTTGAACCAACTACTAAGGTATCAACTGAATCAATAACTGAACCAAACCAAGTAGTTGAACCAAACCCTGAACCGAACCGTCCAGTCGGACCTGAGGTTGAACCTAGTTCTAGAAGGACAAAGAAACCCAGACTCAATCATTATTCTGATCAAATTATGAGTGATCTAACCTTAGGAGTTAGAACTAGGTCCTCCTATAGAAATCTTAGTCAGATAGCACTCATTTCAAAAATTGAACCTAAGACTATAGAGGAAGCCCTACCTGACCCTGATTGGATCATAGCTATGCAAGAGGAATTAGCCCAATTTGAAAGAAACCAAGTCTGGGAACTAGTACCTAAACCTGAGGGCAAATCTATTATAGATACTAAGTGGGTTTTTAGAAACAAACTAAATGATCAAGGAGAAATTATTAGAAATAAAGCCCGCTTAGTGGCTAAAGGGTTTAGTCAGGTTGAAGGGTTATACTATGATGAAACCTATGGCCCAGTAGCCAGACTTGAGTCAATTAAAATGTTATTAGCCTTTGAAGCCCATAGAGGGTTTAAGCTATATCAAATGGATGTCAAGTCTATTTTTCTAAATGGGTTTATTAAAGAAGAAGTTTATGTAGGGCAACCCCTAGGATTTGAGGACCTAGAAAAACCTGAATATGTTTTTAAACTTAGAAAACACTTTATGTGTTGAAACAAGCACCTAGGACAAGGAATGAACGATTATCAACTTATCTAATCTCTAAGGAATTTAACCAAGGTCAAATAGATTCCACACTTTTTGTTAAAACCTTAGAAAAAGATATTTTTATTGCACAAATATATGTTGATGATATAATATTTGGATCCACTAACTCTAATTTTCTAAAAGAATTTGTAAAAATAATGGAAAGTGAATTCGAAATGAGCTTGGTGGGTGAGCTCAACTTTTTCTTAGGTTTATAAATTAAGCAAACTAGAGATGACAATTTTGTTCACCAATACAAATATGCCAAACAGTTAATAAAGAAATTCAAAATGGATAATTCAAAAAGCTTAAGTACCCCAATGGCAACTAATGTCAAAAATATAATGACCCTGAAGGTAAGCCTGTAGATCTTAAGTTATACCGAACCATGATTGGTAGTCTACTTTACTTAACCGGTAGTAGACCTGCTATCTTGTTTTCTATAGAAATGTGTGCTAGATACCAAACTTGTGCTAAGGAATCTCACTTAGCATCCCTAAAAAGAGTACTAAGGTACATTAAGGGTACCCTAAATGTAGGAATTTGGTATCCTAGTGTTAGTAGGAGCCCTAGAGCCATTTATGTGATGTTTGACTAGGGGCATTTTGTATCATATTCTATCATTATAAATGCATTTTGATTATTATACTTACTTTGTATTTTGTGCCGAATAACTAAGTATGATAATGTCCTAATGTAGTAGGTTTTTATCTATATCATATCGATTGGTTGAATCGATAGTGAGATGATATAGAGAATACTACATTAAACTATTCCTAGTCGAGCATTAATATTCAAGGACAATATTAATGCATGGAGGCTAGCATGTAGGTCAACTGATGACTTGAGCTCACAAGTCATGGATATGTGATATCAAGTTGACACATGGGTATACATTGGAGAATGTGTACTGAATGACCCGCCATGAGAAAGTTTCATAGATTGTCATATGAGTGTCATAGACTTTCTCATGTGACTATTGGTATGAATAGTCCTTAGACCTGAAGTCACCATGGTTCCCTACATAAGGAGTTATGTACTTTGGTATCGTCAAACGTCACCCGTAACAGGGTGGACTATAAAGGCGATCACTGGGTATATAATGAATTATGCGGAGGGATGTGAGTGATGTAGATGGGATCTATCCCTCCCATATGACGGGAGTGATATCTGTGGGCCCCTTGATCGAGTAGGACTACTGAAACGCATGACCATGTTCAAATGAGTCAATATGAGATATTGAGCTCATTTGTTTGAGTGAGTCTACTCGGGGATCAAGAAACACAGAATTGATCGAGGATGACACGATCTATGCCTCATTGGTCAATCTAGATATCAAGGATAGAAGGACAAGGTCATACACTATCATAGTCACGGAGGTTTAGTCGGATCTCGACTTTTCTTGTTACTTGGGTAGCAGTGATGCATTGCTAGATGCCGCTCATTGCTTATGTGTCTAAGGTGTTAGGCGCATTGCCAACGTTGCGAGAACCTATTGGGTCACACACTAAGGACGCAATGTTTCGGGAATTATGTTCAGCAGAAAGGATCCCGAGTTGGGAACTCGGGAGTCCAAGCCCGAGTTGGGAAATCGGGAGTCCGAGCCCGAGTTGGGAAATCGGGAGTCCAAGCCCGAGTTGGGAACTCGGGAGTCCGAGCCTGAGTTGGGAACTCGGGAGTCAGAGCCCGAGTTGGGAACTCGGGAGTCCGAGCCCGAGTTGGGAACTCGGGAGATTTGAGCTCGAGTTGGGAACTCGGGAGCGCAGGTCGGGAGCTCGGCCATCGGCAGACTGAGTCGGAGTTCAGCAGACTGGATCGGCACTCGGCAGTTGGAGCTCGGCAGTCGGGGCTCGGCACTCGGCGGACTGGGACGGCAGCTCGGCCGACTGGGTCGGGAGCTCGGCATTCGGGAGACTAGGTTGGGAGACCGAGTCGGAAGCCTGAGGTTCTAGTCGGAGTTGCATGCGGGAAAGAGAAAGTCTCTCATCATTAGATGATGAGAAGGTGAAGAGTCACATGGAAAGATGTGCTCTTTATTTGCTTTAATGAAGGGAAGGCAAAGAGACAAATGACTCTTGGTATTCATGGGATGAATATAAAAGGTGTCAAGTGATTTTCGAATGAAACTAAGTGTGTGCCTTCTTCTTCCCTTCCTCTCTTCTTCCTCTCTTCCACTCTTGGCCGAAACTCTACTATAGAGTTCTTGGTGGTTTCAAGCTACCTCAAGTTGCTAGCACAACTAAGGTAGCTCTCCCGAAGTTGAGAGATTGTGTCCGTGTGGATACGAATAGAGACACGGACGTTTGAACGTGCAAGAGATCCGGCACTTCTTGGACGAGCGGGATACGCAAAGGGCACGCTCCAAAGGTATACACAGTAGTTGTTGATTAACTTTATACGAGTTTGCTTTCGCTTGGATCGCTCGTGGGTTCTTGTTTCCACTGCGTTTTTATTGTTTTGTGCCGGGAGAACCCAACAGTGGTATCAGAGCTACTTGCGAAAGATCGTACAAAGTTTTATGCTTTTATATGTGATATAGAAGTAGGACAAGTTTTTTATGAGTTGCATATAACTATTTGTAGTAGCAGTCGGCCTCCCAACCTCCCACTCGGGAAGACAGACCACTGTGGTCATACCGAGCCGAGGCTTCCCGAGGCCACTCGGGAAGACAAGGGCTCGGGAAGCGGGACCGCCGTGAGTTTCTGCTCAAGCGGCAGATTTTGTTTTTGCACTCATAATAAAATCTATATCCTAAATCTATTGTGTATGATGACATGGTGAATGGTTATGGCCTTAAACCCAATGTGATTGGATGTATGTGTGGTGTGCATGTTGTAATTCATAATACGGCCTACGTGTCGTGCCTTGTATCTATTCTTCCTAATTGTAAAATTAGATTTAGACTCGAATGTAACTCGAGTTCTCCTATATTGTAATGTACAAACGAGGAATGGAGTGTCCATTGAAGAATGAAGTTACAAGGAGGATGCCAACCACACATGATGACCGGAGGATGCTCTTGGAGAAGAAGTTATCCCTAGGTTGACCACCAATCTTCTCATTGGCTTGAGAAGATCATAGTATACGGGCCATAACCATGTCACATTTTTCCTTGCTTATATGTTGATATTTGCCATGTGCGTGTATGTGATGCATGATTAGATAAAATGTTTATCTTAATTAAGTCAACTCAATATGCCTACCAAGGTTCGGTACTCTTAAACTACCTCGATTATTTGTTGTTGGGTTCTGCCAAAGCGAAGCAACGCATTTTATCTTGGTAGAGGGCGAGAGGACAATTGTGATGTCCCGCCATCGGACTTTGGGTGACACTTAACTAAGTCACCTCAATTGGATTGAGAAACTTAGAGGCATATCCCAAAAGTTGGGAAAGAAGGGTAAGAGAACAAATTATACTAAGTCTTGGGCGATTAGCCAAAGCTAACTCAAGATGATGTGTAATGACGTGGATCTTAACCCTTATCAAGAGTTGCATACGATGTAATTGGTAAAATGTTGCCTACCGAATTGTACCTAGTCTTGGGTGATTAGCCAAAGCTAACTCAAGATGAAGTATCGTTTGGATCTTGTCCCACAAAATGTAGTCGCTATTTGGCTTGGAGCTAGTAGTGTGGACAAAGTGAGTTTGCCTACATCCATGACTAGCCCCTACAAAAGCTCTACGATTTAGTGGGAGCATCATTTAATTAAAGGCCTAATTAAATGATCTAGATATGATACTTATATCTGCATGTTGTGTTGTTGTAGATCACTATGTCGTCTAATACGTCGAATACTCTCTCTTTGCGATCTGTCCTTGAGAAGGACAAGCTCAACGGAGCTAATTTCCTGGACTGGTACAGAAACTTGAGGATAGTCCTCAAACAAGAACGTAAACTGTACGTTCTAGAGCAACCTCTTCCAGAAGCACCCATTGCTACCGCCACCCGTGCTGAAAAGGATTCTTACAAGAAGCATCAGGATAATGCATTAGATGTATCATGTCTCATGCTTGCCACCATGAACTCTGAGCTTCAGAAGCAACACGAGAACATGAATGCACATGATATGGTTGAGCATCTGAAGCAACTATATCAAGGGCAAGCTAGGCACGAGCGGTTTGAGGTGTCCAAAGCCCTATTTGCATGCAAGATGCAAGAGGGAACTCCTGTAGGAACTCACGTACTCAAGATGATTGGGTATGTGGAGAACCTTGAAAGATTAGGATTCCCACTGGGCCAAGAATTGGCAACAGACCTTATCCTACAATCGTTGCCGGAGGGTTATAATCAATTTGTCATGAACTACAACATGAATGAAATTGATAAACCTTTGCCTGAGATGCTCAGCATGTTGAGAACTGCTGAGCCCAACCTCAAGAAAGCCAAGACCAGTAATGTACTGATGGTTAACAAGGGCAAAGGTAAATGGAAGCCCAAAGGCAAGGGTAAGACCCAAGCCAAAGGCAAGGCCAATTCTACTACATCCAAGGCTAAAAGCAAAGTGCCTAAGGAAGGGACCTGCTTCCATTGTGGTGAGACCGGACATTGGAAGAGGAACTGTAAACATTACCTAGAGGAAGCAAAGAAGAAAAGAAGTGAGACTTCTGCCTCAGGTATTTTTGTTATAGAAGTCAATCTATCTATCTCTTCTGCTTGGGTATTAGATACCGGATGTGCTTCTCACATTTGTACTAATGTGCAGGGCCTTCAAAGAGCTAGATCATTGACCAAGGGCGAGGTGGACCTACGAGTAGGCAACGGAGCAAGGGTTGCTGCTATTGCTGTAGGGACATATTCCTTATCCTTGCCCACTGGGCTTATCCTAGAACTAGAATAGTGCTTTTATGTACCCGCATTAACTAAGAACATTATTTCCGTATCTTGTTTGGACAAGAAAGGGTTTTCATTTACCATAAAAGACAAATGTTGTTCTATTATGCTGAATGATATGTTCTATTGTAATGCACCATTGATGAATGGACTCTATGTTCTAGATCTAGAGAACCCAATCTATAACATAAATACCAAACGGCTCAAATCGAATGATTTGAACCAAACATATCTCTGGCATTGTCGCTTAGGACTTATAAATGAGAGTCGCATATCCCAGCTCCATAAGGATGGATTACTGGACTCATTTGATTTTGAATCATATGAGACATGCGAATCCTGTCTTCTAGGCAAGATGACCAAGACTCCATTTAGTGGACACGGCGAAAGAGTGACAGAGTTGTTAGGACTCATACATACTGATGTATGTGGCCCTTTCAATGTCGCAGCTAGAGGAGGCTATCAGTACTTCATCACTTTCACTGATGATATCAGTAGGTATGGCTATGTGTATCTTATGAGACACAAGTCAGAATCCTTTGAAAAGTTCAAAGAATTCAAGAGTGAAGTACAAAATCAACTTGGCAAAAGTATTAAGATGCTTCGATCAGATCGAGGTGGTGAATACCTTAGCCAAGAGTTTTGTGACCATCTAGCAGTGTGTGGGATAATATCCCAACTCACTCCACCTGGAACACCACAGTGGAATGGTGTGTCCGAGCAGAGAAATCGTACTCTATTAGATATGGTACGATCGATGATGAGTCAGACCGATCTTCCTACTTCCTTCTGGGGATTCGCTCTAGAGACAACTCTTTTCACACTTAACCGAGCTCCATCAAAGGCCGTCGAAAAGACACCATATACGATGTGGACGGGGAAGAGTCCCACAATGTCTTTTATAAGGATTTGGGGTTGTGAGGCTTACGTTCGACGTCAAGTCTCGGACAAACTAGGACCCAAATCTGATAAGTGTTATTTTGTAGGATATCCCAAGGAAACGAAGGGATATTACTTTTACAATCCCACTCTAGGCAAAGTGTTTGTCGCTAGAAATGACGTCTTTTTAGAAAAGGAGTTTATTTCTAGAAGAGTAAGTGGGAGTAAAATTCATCTTGAAGAAGTTCAAGATGCAGATAGCACTAAGGTCTTAATGGACACTGAACAGGCACCACAAGATGTTGTGGACCATGAGGTTGTTACACAAGAAGTTGTGGAACAACAAGCTGTTCAAGTAGACCAACCTCCTCGCAGATCTGATAGGATACGTCGTCAGCCTGAGAGATACTCATTTCTCTTGTCTGACCATGATGACGTTACGCTCATTAAGTTGAATGAGCCTACATCCTATCAAGAAGCTGTGATGAGCCTAGATTCTGAGAAATGGCTAGAAGCCATGAGGTCCGAAATGGAATCCATGTACACTAACCAAGTATGGACTTTGGTTGATCCACCTGAGGGCATTAAACCCATTGGGTGTACGTGGGTCTTTAGGAGAAAGACTGACATGGATGGACTCATGCATACCTATAAAGGGCAATTGGTAGCTAAAGTTTTCAAGCAAATTCATGGTATTGACTATGATGAAACCTTTTCACCAGTAGCGATGCTTAAGTCTATTCGGATCATGCTTGCTATCGCAGCTTACCATGATTATGAGATCTGGCAGATGGATGTCAAAACTGCATTCCTGAATGGGAATCTACTCGAGGATGTGTACATGACATAACCTGAGGGTTTTGTAGATCCAGAGCATGCTGAAAAGGTATGCAAGTTGCAAAGGTCCATTTATGGGCTAAAGCAAGCCTCTAGAAGCTGGAATTTTCGATTCGATGATGCAATCAAAGCGTTTGGTTTCATTAAGAATGAAGATGAACCTTGTGTCTACAAGAGGGTTAGTGGGAGCACAATTATCTTCTTGATCTTGTATGTAGATGACATACTCCTCATTGGAAATGATATCCCTTCACTGCAGTCTGTAAAGACATGGCTCGGGAATTTTTTCTCAATGAAAGACTTAGGTGAAGCAGCCTATATCCTAGGCATTAAGATCTATAGAGATAGATCTAATAGATTGCTTGGCCTAAGTCAGAGTACATATGTTGACAAGGTGCTTAATCATTTTGCCATGCAGAATTCCAAGAAGGGATTTCTGCCAATGTCACATGGTGTGAGTCTTTCGAAGACTCAATGTCCCTCTTCTAGGGAGGAGAGAGACCGCATGGATCAGATCCCTTATGCATCCGCTATAGGGTCTATCATGCACGCCATGCTTTGTACTCGTCCAGATGTCTCGTATGCTTTGAGCATGACGAGCAGGTACCAGTCAGATCAAGGTAAATGTCACTAGACAGCTGTCAAGAATATTCTTAAGTACTTACGAAGGACGCAAGAATATTTCTTGATATTTGGATGCGATGAGGAGCTAGCTGTAAAGGGTTACAGTGATGCAAGCTTCCAAACAGACAGGGATGACTTTAGATCGCAGTCAGGGTATGTATTTTGTCTGAATGGTGGCGCTGTGAGCTAGAAGAGTTCGAAGCAGGACACAGTCGCAGATTCTACAACAGAGGCCGAGTATATTGCCGCGTCTGAAGCGGCAAAAGAGGCTGTTTGGATCCAAAATTTCATCACAGAACTTGGTGTGGTTCCTAGCATAGCAGACCCAATAGACCTCTATTGTGACAACAATGGGGCTATTGCGCAGGCTAAGGAACCTCGTTCATATCAGCGAACCAAACACATACTACTACGCTTCCATCTCATTCGAGAGATCATCGATAGAGGAGATGTGAGGATATGCAGAGTACACACTGATTCTAACATCGCAGATCCTTTGACCAAGGCTTTAGCACAAAAGAAGCATGATGGTCATACCAGGTCACTGGGTATTAGATACTGCAGTGATTGACACTAGTGCTAGTGGGAGATTGTTAGTAGGAGCCCTAGAGACAATTATGTGATGATTGACTAGGGGCATTTTGTATCATATTCTATCATTATAAAGGCATTTTGATTATTATACTTTGTATTCTGTGTCGAATAACTAAGTATGATAATGTCCTAATGTAGTAGGTTCTTATCTACATCATATCGATTGGTTGAATCGATAGTGAGATGATGTAGAGAACACTACATTAAACTATTCCTAGTCGAGCATTAATATTCAAGGACAATATTAATGCATGGAGACTAGCATGTAGGTCAACTGATGACTTGAGCTCACAAGTCATGGATATGTGATATCAAGTTGACACATGGGTATACATTGGAGAATGTGTACTGAATGACCCGCCATGAGAAAGTTTCATAGATTGTCATATGAGTGTCATAGACTTTCTCATGTGACTATTGGTATGAATAGCCCTTAGACCTGAAGTCACCATGGTTCCCTACATAAGGAGTTATGTACTTTGGTATCGTCAAACGTCACCCGTAACAGGGTGGACTATAAAGACGATCACTGGGTATATAATGAATTATGCGAAGAGATGTGAGTGATGTAGATGAGATCTATCCCTCCCATATGACGGGAGTGATATCTGTGGGCCCCTTGATCGAGTAGGACTACTGAAACGCATGACCATGCTCAAATGAGTCAATATGAGATATTGAGCTCATTTGTTTGAGTGAGTCTACTCGGGGATCAAGATGTTAGTAATATGAGAGAAGTGTCCTAAGGCAATCGCCTTATGATTGTAATCATTTACTTTAATAAATGAATATTCACTATTTGAGTATACATGTTCGAGATATTAAACTCATTTACTGAATATCCGCAATACAATTCACAGCATGAGATAATTTGTGATGAATTCACAACTAGTGATTATCTCTACATGTGCAATTGTGAACTGTTGAAATTGTCCCTAGTCGATGAATTGATAAATACGGACACTATCAATTCTGTTGAGACTAGCATGTGTTATTCTCTAATCAGCTGATTCTCACTGGCTGGTGATATTTGGATGTCCGGAGATAAACATGAATGCTAGTTAAGGGAACTAGTTCATTGGAGTGACTAGCTGTAAAACTTCATATGGTAATCTACATATAGATATGTCAATGAAGTTCTTACTGCAGCTTAAGTGCGATGTTCCTTTGACTTGCGGTGTTCAAGTCATCTTGGTCATGAAGACTTATACTTTGACATCTTAAGCAAGCATCTCCAAAGAGGTGTGGACCCAGGATGATTGGGTATAAGCCGAAGTGCCCGAAGATGTTTGAACAGCCTACAAAGGATTCACCACTCCTTGCGAGGAGACGTATACCCAAGGCCTATCGTCGGATTGTTACTCGAAGCCTCTGGCCAGAGCATCACATGTTCCGAGTATGAATCTCTCAGAAACATGAGAGTAAATAGAATCCGTTGGACGAGAAAGACATTACTTGGGCTAGGTGTGACGTAGTCAGCCTAGTGGGGACTGACACACATAGACCGTGTCCTGAATCAATTGGGTATAAGATGGTGAAGGAATGAGGCACGATTCATTAAAGCTGCTGAAGGGTTTCAGAATAATTTCTGAGGTCAACCGTTGATCTTTCGATTAATTGGGGATCATGATGTACTGCTAGGTGCCACTCATGATCGTTCTATAATTGGTTGATTATAGACGGCCAACATAAATCGAAAGCCTATTTAGTCACACGCACTACGAGTGATCCGAGGGATTTAAAACGAGTTGAAAATTAGATTTTTCGATCAAGAGAGATAAGTCGAATCTGAATTTTTCAGAGACGCATCGGAAGCATAAAATGGCAAAGTCTTTTGAAGACTTATTGGACGAATTAAATGAGTTTAATTCGTGAGGTCATGGCTTGGGTTTGGCCGGCCAAAGAGGGTCCCCACCCTCTTTGTTTGGCCGGCCACATTAAAAGGGGAAAACCAAATTGTTTGGTTCAAATTATAAAATAAACCGAGCGTGGTTTATTTTATAAAATTATGGATAAAGAAATTTATATAAAGAAATTTATATAAAGGGATTTATTTTTCATGGAAATTAAAATGTGTAACACCCCAATTTTTCCCCATAGGTAATATTATGAATTCATGAAACATTATTATGAAATGTCATGATGGGCTTGGCTTAATGAGCTTTGATGTGGATTAGTGCACAATGTGATAAAAAAAAAGTGTAGAAAGGAGGAAGCAAGGATCGAACCTTGAACCTCCTAGTTACACTAACCATGTCTTAACCAATGTACCAAGCAATGTTTCATGTTGAGAGAATAAGAAGTGTGCTGGTTAAAGCTAGGGAAGTGAAGAGACATGTCCCTTCATGAAAGTAGAATAAATAAGAGAGGGGGAAGGAAGTTTGATTCTTCTTCTTCCCCACTCTAAAAACCGAAAACCCTAGAGCCCTTCTCCCTTTCAATTTTCAAAATTTCCCCCTAGGGTTCTAACCCTAGGGAATTGGAAGGAAGAAGACTCATCCAAGGATTTTGCCCTCTACTAGGGCCAAGAGTTCTAGAGAAGTGCTAGTAAGAGGAACCCTCACCTCTCCTTCAACCAAGGGTACCCTAAATGTTTAGAGAAGGTGAAATTCAAGCGAAAGGATGTAAGTATCCCCTCGCCTGCAGTGTAATTGTTGTGCATGATTCTTTTGTTCTTCTTGTTTTCGAAAAAGGGAAAATCCCTTGTGTAAGTTTCGGCCACCCCTTAGGGGAAGGCCTTGGTTACTCCTTGATGCATGAGAAGACCCCTTGAGACTTAGGGTATATGTATATGTTGTTTCCTTCATGATGTTATGAACAAAACCCTAGGGTTTTACCCTTGTGTAGGTTTCAGCCACCCCCAAGGGGGAGACCTTGGCTACTCCTTGATGCATGAGGAGACCCTTTGGGACTTAGGGTATACATATATGTTGTGTCCCTTCATATTGTGATGACAAAAACTAGGGTTTAGGGTTTGGATGGGTTTCGGGCAAGGCATGGAAACAAGGGTTAGTGAGGGTTGAATTATCCCATAATATATCCATGCTTAGTGTATTGTATGATAGTGTATACAAGGTGTTTGTATAAATGTCTATGTGAATGTTTCATTGCAAAAACCCTAATTCCCCCTACCCTAGGACTTTCGGCCAACACCCCAAGATTAGGGTTTGTGAAGGTTAAACTACCCTATGAGATATGCTTATGTTTGGGGATGATGATATGTATATGCATGTGATGTTTAAATGGAATGTTTGATTGGAAAACTTAACTTCCCCCTAGCATGACTTTTGGCCAAGGCATAAACCATTAGGGTTGTGAAGGTTGAGTACCCCATGATGTATGCTATGCTTAGTATGATACATGATATATATATATATATATATGTGATGCTTGTATGGGATGTACCCTATGAGATATGCTTATGTTTGGGATGATGATATGTATATGCATGTGATGTTTAAATGGAATGTTTGATTGGAAAACTTAATTTTTCCCTAGCATGACTTTCGGCCAAGGCAAGGAACATTAGGGTTGTGAAGGTTGATTTCCCCATGATGTATGCTATGCTTAGTATGATGCATGATGTATATATATGTGATGCTTGTATGGGATGTTTGATGTCAAAAACCTAACCTATCCTTACCTTATGAATTTCGGCCAAACCCTAGTTTAGGGTTAGGAAGAATGAATTTAATCCATGAAGCATGCTACCACTTTCTATGATATGAGTATGATCTATGTGACCAATCTTGTCATATATAAAGTATGTTTAAGTGGTTGAAGCATGATGTATGTATGAGCATGTCTTATAGCCCATGGGGCACCCTTATGAGATTGCATGTGATGTGTATGTTAAAATGCTTGAAAGGATACTCCACTAAGTATGGGATCAAGAACACCCCGTATGTTGTGTGGTGTGTCCCTATGGGATCATGAGCACCCTTGAAGAGTTGTGTGTCCCTTTAAAAGTCAATTTGGAGTACTCCTTAGCATATATGTAAAGACATGATAAGTATTTTACTTTGTAAGTTGTGTACCCGACTCGAAGGGGGTCGTTAAACAAATCCGGGGTGCATGTTAACTTAAGGTCATGGCTCCGGTAGGACGGAAGGGTCCTGCTCTAATGGGATTGGTGGCTCGCTACCCCAATTCATTAGGGAACGCGCATTATGTGGTACACAACTGGACCCTATATGATGTTGAAATATTTTTAAGTAATACTTTTATGGAATTGTTTTGAAAACATTTATTATATGTGAAGGGTATGCTTAAGATACTTTATATTGCATGCTTAGAGACTTTGATGTTTAGTATGCTATGATAAACTCATGCTTATGTTTCATTATGTGTACATGTTGTATTCTTTCGTATGGATTTTGTGAGTAGGACAGGATCCTTACTAAGCATTTGTGCTTACTAGTTTATGTGTTGTCTTATGCTGCAGATAAAAATAAGGGACACTTAAACTAAAGGAAGAGGCAGGAGGGCTGAAGATGTGTGGGGTGGTGGCTCGGGAAAGAAAGATGCTTATATCTACATTACTATGCTTATGTTTATGTTTTCCCTGACAATGAATGTTAGTGGTTAGGATTGATATTGCATGTTAGTGATTACACTTGGAATTCTTTTATACTTGATCATGTTATAGGATGCTTAGCACTTGGAAATATCACTTGATAGTTTTAAACAAGCATGCTCAGTACTTAGTCCTTGCACTCTTGCTTATATTTTATGTTAAAAGATTTTATGATTGAATGTACGTAACCCCGCCCCGAGAGTAGATATAAGGGCAGGCGTTACAACCATAATACCTTCCTTGGAAATGATGTGGCCTAGGAAGGCCACCTGGTTAAGCCAAAACTCACTCTTTGAGAATTTGGCGTACAACTCCTTCTGATGTAAGGTTTGCAATACCATCTTCAGGTGTTCGGCATGTTCTTCCTGAGTCTTTGGATACACTAGGATATCATCAATAAAGACAATGACGAACTTGTCCAGAAAATCCTTGAACACTCTATTCATTAGATCCATAAACGTCGCAGGGGCGTTTGTCACTCCAAAGGGCATGACCACAAACTTATTGTGCCCATATCTTGTACTGAAAGCAGTCCTTGGCACATCACTCTCCTTCACTCTGAGCTGATGGTAACCTGATCACAGATCTATCTTAGAGAACACCGTGGCTCCCTTCAGCTGATCAAATAAATCATCTATCCTTGGCATAGGATATCTGTTCTTGATGGTTACCTTATTCAAAGCTCTATAATCTATGCACATTCGCATAGATCCATCTTTCTTCTTGACGAACAATACAGGAGCTCCCCAAGGTGAATGACTAGGGCGGATGAAACCCTTGTCAAGAAGCTCTTGCAATTGTTCTTGCAATCCTTTCAGTTCTGCTGGCGTCATGCGATAAGGTGCCTTCGAAATTGGGTTGGTTCCTGGGGCCAACTCAATTTCAAACTCAATTTCCCGATTAGGAGGGAGTCCTGGTAACTCTTCAGGAAACACCTCAGGATAGTCACAGACTACCCTCACTTCTTCTCTCTTCAATCATTCTCCTTGACTTGCATCCACTATATGAGCTAGAAAACCAGAGCACCCCTTATCTAGCATTCTCTGAGCTTGTAAGGTATATAAGAACCTTTCTGTCTTTCTCTTTGGGTCTCCAATAAACTCAAATGGAGGTTCTGCTTCTGGTGTGAACTTGACTTTCCTCTTGTGGCAGTCTATAGAAGCACTATAATTGCTCAAGAAGTCCATCCCTAAAATGACATCGTAATCCTTCATCTCAAGGACTACCAAGTCACTATAGAGCTCTCGGTTGGAAATCCAGATTGGTACTGCCCTTAGCCTCTTAGTAGAGGCCATTACTTCCCCTGACAGTAAGGTTGTTAAAAATTTCTAACCCAAACTTTCTGTTGGGATCACTAGCTTTTTAGAGAAAAGCATGGATACAAAAGAATGGGTTACCCCAGTATCGAATAACACAATAGCATATTGAGATGAGATGAGTATTCGACCTGTGACCATGTTAGGAGCATTTGCCACCTCTTCCCTGGTGATGGCGAAAGCCCTGGCGTTGGTCGTGGCTGGTGGGGCTTCCATCCTCGCCTGACTGTAATAAGATCCCTCCATAACTGGCTGCATCTGGTGCAGCTGAGCAGGTCCACCCCCGTACTGAAGAAACTGTGGTGGAGGCGGCTTCGCTTTAGGGCACGCCTTGGCCAGGTGCCCTACTACTCCACAGATATAACACCCGCCAACACTCGACCGGTTAGGGCAAGCCTTCATCATATGCCCCTCTGCTCCGCAAATATGGCATCCGCTCATGCCCTGACGACATACTATAGGATGTGTCTTCCCACACTTCGGGCAAGGAGAATACTTGAGTTGCTTGCTTGATGCGCCCCCTTTGTTGCCCTCAGAAGTCTTCTGGTCCCACTGCTTCCTCTTGCCTGAATTCCCTTTCCAATTTTGTTGGTTCCGAGGATTCCCTTGGGACTTCTAGGCTGATGCCTGTTGTTGTTGCACACGTGTGGCCTTTATACTATTCAAGTATTGCTCAGTGATCAAAGCACTACTTACTAGTTCTTCTGAAGTCTGCGGTCTATTACCACTGCCGGTCACATTCAAAGCTATCTGAGGCCTCAGCATCTTGAGCATCAACCTGACCCTTTCCTTTTCAGTGCTAACTAACTCCGGGCACAAGCGAGCTAGTCGATTGGACTTCTTCACTGCTTCATCTACAGATAGATCTCCTTGACGGAACTCAGTGAATTCATCGTAGTGCTTGTTTGTTACCTTTATATGAAAGTACTCCTCCAAGAACTCTGCTTCAAAGTCGGCCCAGGTCATCTGATTCACATTTTTCTTAGCCTTCACTCTTTCCCACCACATCCTGGAATCTCCAGTAAGGCAGAAGGATGTGCACTTTATCTTCTCCACCTCGGGCCAGTCCAGTAACTCCATTATACTCTCCACTGTTTTGAGCCATGCCTGAGCATCCCATGGTTCACTTGTGCCAGAAAAATTCTTGGGCTTCAATCTTTGCCACTGGATCAGATATGCTTCATGTCTCACTTCTGTTGCCAGGGGTACTGGGGGAGTCTCTGTCACCACTGGTGCCACTACTTGCGCCACTGGCGCCACTGGCGTGGTAGCAGGAGTGATTTGCTGATTAGCCATCAAGGTAGCAATAACTTGCTGCTGTTCAGCAAGTTGTCTCTGCAGCTGGGCTACTACTCCTTGAAGATCTGTTGGTGGTACTGACTCCGTGGACTCCTGTTCTCTAGGAGCTTGCTCCTCATTTCTGACAATTCTGGGACATCGTCTTGCCATTCTCTTACTCTATAGTGTAAAGAAAATAAAAACTCATTATCTCTTACTAACTTACTTCATTATCTCCTTGCACATATTAGCATAAAATAATACCAATATCCTTTTCTATCATCATGCACTTACTGATACTAGCAGTCAATAATAAAAGCATATAAAACTACAACATATGAACTTCTTACTTGGTAGGCGGCAGGATTGATGCTTGATGTCAGTGTGGCGGAAGGGTGGAACCTTTGCTCTGATACCACTCTGTGACGACCCGACTTCTCTACCCTATACTTAAGCCGGATCGTCGCTCTTTACTACCTTTACCTTTCCTCACTTAACCTTAACCTTTGACTTCACCTTAGACCTTGGCCTTAGGTTACCACTACTTGACTTCAAGAACTGAAAACCATTTCTAAAGATCCACAATTCATATACTTTCAAGACATACAAAGATATAACACCATGTCTATACTCTATGCTAGTTTTATAAACATCCTAGCAACTCAAAACAAATCTAATGACTTGAAATTATAATCTTTGCGGAATTTAACAAGACTACCAAACCATATGAAATCATGCTAAAGATTGTATCAACTTTTGACTCTATGCGGAGGTTAAACACAATGTTCACATTTTACCAAACAAAATATTAAACTCCAAGTTTCTAAACTTCAGAAATTGCCTCTAAGCCTTAACCCAATGGATCTTTTCCACGGTTCCACCGCCACTGAGCATCAATGCAAGTCCTGGCCACCTCCATAACTAATGCTTTTTCTTTGCCTTTATCTGCAATAGAAGGAAATGCAACTAATAAGCACAATGCTTAGTAAGTAAATCCTAACTCACAAATTCATACTATCGATAATATAATGGTCCCAACAGTGGTATCAGAGCTGGTTAGTGTTCAACATAATCATATAATTATTTTACAGAAAACTTTACTATCATGGCATAATGCACCGCATGAATGAATGCATGGGTCAAATGCATATACATAAGGATGCTTAACTTTTAAAATCATACTTTTAAATACTTAAACATAATCATCACATCATTGGGGTCCCCTTCTTGTACCACATACATACATCATGTGCGCTCATCCCTAAGTAAATACGAGGTAGCTAGTCTCGACCTACTAGGGTAAGGACAGCATAGTCGGTAGTCCCAGACCGAGGCGTTCTTAAGGTGCCTATCCCTGTTGCACAGCTTCGGTAGTGCCAGAACCGTGGACAGCATAGTCGGTAGTCCAGAACTGGGGCGTTCTTAAGGTGCCTATCCCTTGGACCCATACTTCGGTCCGGTACAAGCCCATTCATAAAGTAAAATACTTTACATGCTTCATCATTCATAAGACATTCATGGCATATTTAACATAGCATAACCTTGTTACATGAAGCATGACTTAAAACATGCTTGTCCTTTCATTGTTCATTCTTAATGCATAGCATCATGATGCCTTGAAGGCATGAGCATTATCTTCATTCATAAACATGACATGCATCTTCTTTCATAAAATATGGCATGCATCATCATTCATAAAACATGACATGCATCTTCATTCATAAAACATGGCATGCATCTTCATTCATAAAACATGGCATGTATCTTCATTCATAAAACATCATTCTTATTCATAGTGCTTGCATGATCATGGCATATAAGGTAAGCATTGCATTATGTTCATTGAACATGACATGTTTACATAGACTATTATCCAAATCCATAGAGCTTGCATGATCATGATACATGAGGTAAGCATTGCATTTTATACATAAGCATGGTATCTATCACAAGCATGCATAGGTAGGACTTCCATAAACATGCTACCTACTATCCAAGTGCATGGCATAGAACATAAGACATTCGGGAATAAACCCTATTTAGCATGGCATCTAATCATAAACATACAAACATGAAACATGGTGCTTAAGGTTAGGGTTATCAGTAACTTAATTTCTACCACATGCTTGAACCTTTATACATACTTCATAATAAACCATAAACCATCATTCTTCAAACCCTAACTCCTCCCAAACCCTGGTTACCTTGTTTGGCCGAAACCTATAAGGGGGAAGTTCCATCATTCAATGACATGTAAGGTACCATAAGGAAAAAGGAACAATCATACACTACATTATCCAATTTTGTACTGACTAAATAATTGGATAGGACCTCAGTTGTTATTATGGAGGACAATCCCTTAATCTCGAAATAATATTGGGCATATATTATTATTTATTATTTCTTTGATTTATCAAAGGGCGAGATCTATTCTGCTAGATCGACAGACCCGGTAAGTTGGGAAATAATATTAGTAATATGATGTGCTGATAATTATTGACGAAATTCGTGTCCTGGAGAGTCAGGATGATGATGCCCCCTTGATGAGCTCAAAAGGTTCATTGTGCCAAACCCTGTAGGTGGATTTGTTCCGGCACGCTGAAAAAGGTTGAGTGGTACTAATCAAGGATCCAGAAGTTAATTAAGTTAAATTGTCAGTAATTTAATTAATTAACGGGCATGCACGATCTTAAACACGAGGGATGAACGACTCGTAATATGTGGAGCCCATATGAAAATATGAGGGGTGATGAGGTGAGTTCAATTAGGATCCTTTAGTGGAATGGATCCTAATTAATGGATCGGATTTGGATCCATTAGCGGGCCAAGAACCAATTCCTCCTCTTGGTCCCTGCCTTAGTCCTATATATACCCTATGAGATCAAGAAACCAAACCAATTAATCAAACCCATGTGCCAAGGAAAAACCCTCCCCCTCTCCCTCTCTCTTCCTCTCTCGGCGCCGACTAGGAGAAGGGTTCTCCCTTCGGTTTCCTTGACTCCTCCTCCACGAAGCTTCGGCCGAGACTCAGAGAAGCAAGGTAGGAATCTCTTCTACCTTGCTTGAGGCTCGGGAAGGGCTGAGGAGGCGTCGGTGAGGAGAAGAAGGCGGCGCAAGGGCTGCCTTGCGGCGGTGGCGCAAGGAGGAAGAAGAATGGGTTTTGAGGGCTTTTGTGGCTGAGAAGATGGCTGTTTCTTGTCTTCTTCTTCTTCTTCTTCATCATCCTCTCAAGGTGTATCACTGATCCGGAGGGCTTGGAGCCAGCTCCGAAGAACGGCGGCACAAAAGGAGGGGAGGAGGTGCCGGCAGCGCAAGCCTTAGGGTTTAGGGTTTGCAGCCGGATTGGAGAAGGGGTTCGGTTGGTGTTCTTGGTGATCTCAGATCGTGGTAGTTCGTCGCCCACACGACGTCCACGAAGGGAGGGTCATATGGTAGAAGACCGCGAGGTGATCGGAAACGTATAACTATCCATAAGCTCCTTTGTATTTCCTTATGTCGTGCATGTGTTGTGTGGATATGTCTCGTCATTTTATGTGTAAGAATTTTATGTTTTGCTTGCAAAATATATTTAATAAATTCTTAACTGGACCCCGACCATAAACATAAAATCCGGCGATCAACTCGTCGCCTTTTCCATAGTTGAACGATTGAGCAATGTGCATGGCCAATTTTGGTAATTGGCTAAGTTGCAACTTTGGATCGTTCGATACGGCACGAGGCGGTCGATTGGAAACAACTCTCTATTTGGATTAAATTTTTAATCCATAGGCATAGAGAGGTCTCTCGGATCGACCAGGTATTCGATTAGGAAACCCGCCAAGCTATACCCAACAAGATAATCCCTGAGCATTGTAGGTTACTAACCAGCTTTAACCAAGCAAGTTTCGCCAAGAATAAACAGCCTTAAACGAGCTCCCTTAAATAGAGCTCGAGGCTCAAATGACCGTTACCAGTCGACTGGTCCAAGACCAGTCGACTGGTCCACTCTGAATTCGAAATTCTTCGCCTGTCGTTTTGAATTCTGGTCACCATCAATCGACTGGTCCTGGACCAGTTGACTGATCTTTCTATGTACCTTATCAGTCGAATGGTCCCTCACCAGTCGACTGGTCCACTCCCTAAGTCTAGGTTTACCCTTCCCGAGTACATTTCACTCAGCACTTGAACCCTCACGACTTAGCCCTCGAGTACAATCCCTCAGCACTCGAAACCTCACGACCTGGTTAACTCTTCATCCAGCAGCCTCGATCTGTTGCCTTCGTGCCCTCTTCGTCTTTGGCTCTCGTCCCTCAGATGCGCACATAAGCACTCGGCTTGCCTCCATGCCATCCTTCACGCATGCCTCAAAATCCGCATCCCTCGGCTCATCATTCTTGCTCCAGCAGCTTCGATCTATTGCCTTCAAGCCCTCTTCGACTTTGGCCCTCATCCCTCAAATACGCACACAAGCCCTCGGCTTGCCTCCATGCCATCCTTCACATACGCCTCGAAGTCCGCTTCCCTCGTCTCATCATCCCTGCTTTGTCCATGGTCCCTCGGATGCGCACACACGCCCACGGCTTGCCTCCCTGCCATCCTTCACCATACCTGAAGACATCCAACCAAGCCTATGTGTATCCTGCAAACCTGCACACTCACATACACATATTAGATCACAATGAAACCCTAACTTAATCATATTGACACACACATCAAAACCCATGATCCTCCCGATCATTCTTGGGTCGATTGCTCCAACAATCTCCCCCTTTGATGTGTGGCAATATGATTAAGTTAGGTGCAAAAACAACAATAACAATTGAAAATTAAAGACAAAGCACATTAAGAGACATAAACATGCCTTCCCCCTTAACCTATGCCCTTCATATAATTTTCAATTTTTCACAACACCAAGTTAAGTCTAACCTAACTTAACATCACAAGTTCACCCCCTTTGACTCCATCAAAACGATTGCCCCAAGCAATCCTAGCCCTAGTATCGATAAGAACCTATTGTATTTCTGAAAACCCCTCGGAAATCAACAACCAGAAGGATCATCGGCTGATCCAGCATCAGTCGACTGGTGCCTTCAATTCGCAATCCCACAGAAAGATCAGTTGATTGCCCCAAGGGCAGTCGATTGCTCCAAGGGGCAGTCGACTGATACTCAGTAACTCTGAATTTTCAGCCTAAATTCAGAAACCCCTAGAAAATTCCACAAAATTTGAAAAAAATTTAAAACTTTGCAAGCATATTTGTTAAGATAAAGCCTACCTTAGAAAAATATAGTTTCGTGAAAAGTACCAAATATGCTTGACTTTTGACAAAAACTCCACTTATTTAAAAAACCAACATTTTGTATCAACTCTCAAGCCTACGTTTGATACTATGTGTTTGCCAAGTCCATCCTATACCATTTCAAACATAGAATTGTTTTCAAATCTCCCATTTTCTTTATATATATATTCTCAAGATAAGGTATATGATAAAACCTCCCCCTTCTCATCCCTTACCTCTAGATAGACATATATATATCAAACTTTTCTTATACTTCACAATATCAAGATAGCATTATTTCATATGAACAACATCAAATCATGAACTAAAAATTCATATAAGCAATATGAAAACATAAATTTAAGATTTCATACTAAGCTCAACCTCAAGCATAAAAGATGTCACAAGGGCCATAGCCCCGAAGTTTTCAAATATTACAAGCCCAAATTAAGTGTTTGAGAGATAAATAAAATGTCTACGCTAGATATACTCCCAACACAATCACCATCAACTCAAGCTGCACTACATGTCATCATCTAGAAGAGGAGGAGAAGGAGCCTGATACATCAGCTTCCAGCTCTGCATCATCGCATACATCTCATCTTGCCGCTGCTAGAACCCCTGACAAAACTATGTGAGGCCATGAACCTCCCCCTGAATGGCAACCTGCGCCTGCTGATGTCAATCTACCGCTGCTGAAATGTCTAAAAGTCCTCCATCAGACCATGCACCTTTGACTGTAGGACGGAGAACTGCTCCTGTGTAACCCCAGCAGCAGCAGCAGCATGCTCCTGATCAAAATTGGAGGAATCAGGACGCTGTCTCCAGACCATCACTCCCTACCGGCACTCAATCCCCGCCAAGGACAGCTGTCGTGAACCCATCTGATCGTAGTCCTTGGACAGATGTTGCACCTGACCTCTGTTGGGACCGGGTGCATGTTGACATGGATACGGGTTCGTAATTTTAAAAAAAATAATTACGTGCAGCGGAAGAAATTATTTATGCTAATTCTTCCGCTGCACGTAATTATTTTTTTTAAAATTATGAACTCGTATCCATGTCAACATGCACCCGGTCCCAACAGTGGTATTAGAGCCGGTTAGTGTTCGACATAATCATATAATTGTTTTGCGGAAAACTTTGTCATGATCTCAATTTTGGAAAATTTTCCAATTATGGAAACTTTCCAATTATGATAAATTTTAGATTTAGGAATTTCGAAGTTTGGAAATCCTCATGAAATTTCGCAAACTTTTGAAATATCCTAGTTTCGAAAATTTTATGATAATTGTGAAAACTTCCCATTTTTGGAAACTTTCCAATCTTGGAAATTTCCTATTTTGGAAATTTTCAAATTTTGGAAATATGTAAGTTTTCTTTGTACCAGAAACTTACAATTATTCTGAAAACCTATTATTAAATCCCGCAATTTTGGGCACTTTCTTTCAAGAAAGTCTAGACAAATTTATGAATCATTAATTGATAATTAAATTCGAATTAGTTTTAAATTATTAATAAAATTCTTTATTTTGGATTGAGCCTCGGGGAGCCGTCCAATTTAAAGTTAGTTGATGTAATTTAATTTCCCATTTTGAATAAAATTGTCATGTTTAATTTGGTTACGCCTCAGGGAGCGGACCAAATTGGATTTACGACAAATTTCTTTTCTTTGGGTATCTGAGCCTCGGGGAGCCACCCTTAGAAAACAATTTGTTGTAATTAATTAATCCATAAATAAAATATGTGATCAAATCTTGGAAATTTAGGATAATTTCCTTATTTGATTTAAGAGGTGATGCTCTTACATATTGTTGTCTCCAAAATTAATTAGGAAAATGGTTTCCTATAGAGTTTTTTTAAATAAGATTTTCATGAAAATAATATGTGGTTGAATTAAGAGAATCAGTCTCTTAATTTAATAAGATTTGATTTAGAGAAATCAAAGTCTTAAACATATTATTTCCGAAATTGATTATGACAATTTAGGAAATGATTTCCCAAAACAATTCCTTGAATAAAGTATGAAATCGGGATTAGGAAATCCGGTTCTTAATCCAATTAATGAGACTTGATAAATTAAGTCACATACATACTTTATTAAGGAAATCTTTAGTCATGACAGAATTATATGTCATGAATGTGCTTTAAAAAGAAAGGATGAGACCCAAAACCCCTTACAAAATATTAAGGCTAATACCTTCCATTAATATGGTTAGAACCGGAGTTTTGTTTCTCGTTTGGGTTGATGGACACATCCATGCCCGGCTTGAACCTCAACATGTTCAAACCATGGAATTAGTTTATGAATAATATAGTTGGAGTAAGAGGTCAATCCTTAGTTTTGGTTGTTGGACACATCCAAGCCTGACTAAACGGTTGAATGAGCTCCAACCACATTAAAACTATTTCTTGATTAATGGGTCAGCCTTAAGCTTGGAGCATCGATTTGTTGTGCCACAGCCAAGGTCGATGTAAAGAGAGGTGCAGTTGGGTGCTATGTATATTGTTGCATACTTGTTAATGAGTTAACAACCCAATGATTTATGCAAACATTCAATTAGTTGATAGCATAAAGTGATAGTTACATATATGTGATATGTAATCGGTATAATTACCTACCTTCATAGCTAAGAATAACTTGATGGCCACAGCCATGGTTGTTCTTATCTATGGTTGGATATCAACCTATTTGGAGATGTTCCTACGATCTCCCGAATTGATAAAAAGGGTTATTTGATTCGAAAAATAAATAGGATTTAATTAATGTATGTTGATGCATTCTTTATCATTCTTCTCACATAAGCTCAATTTGTATGTCTAGGATAATCACTCGATCATGTCTTCTCTGAATATGCGTTCCATTTTGGACACCAATAAACTGACTGGGCCAAACTTCATGGACTGGCTTCGAAACCTGAGAATAGTCCTCAAGGCAGAGAAGCTTGCTTATGTCCTTGAAGATCAACTTCCCAACCGTCCTCCAGAAGATGCAACTCCAGACCAGTTAGTGGCCTATCAGAAACATGTGACCGATTCTGAACTTGCGAGTTGCATCATGCTAGCCTCTATGGTACCTGAGCTGCAAAAGCAACATGAGCATATGGATGCTTATACCATCATCTTCCATCTTCATGAGTTATTTGAAGAGCAGGCGTGATCCGAAAGGTTCGAAGTCTCCAGACTCCTCTTCACCTCTAGGATGCAGGAAGACACTTCTGCCTCACAGTTTGTGTTAAAGATTTTGGGGTACATTGAGCGACTGAGCACACTCGGTTTTGCAATGGATTATGAACTAAGTGTTGACTTAATTCTGCATTGTTTGCCCAAAATTTATTCACAATTTGTGATGAACTATCGGATGAACAAGATGGAGACTACCATTCCTGAGTTGCTCAACCTGCTAAAGACTATAGAGCCTTCTGTGAAGCAGGATCAAAAGACGGTACTGTTAGTTGGTTCCTCGAAGAAAGGTTCTAAGAGGAAGGCCAAAAAATAGAATAAGGGAAAGAAGAAAAAGGCCAAAAAGACTGAAAAGACACCAAAAGGCACTTGCCATCATTGCGGCAAGGAGGGTCACTGTCGAAGAAACTGCAAGGTTTATCTTGAGTCCTTGAAGAAGAAGGCATCCGATGCCCCATCCTCTTCAGGTATCTTCGTTATTGAATGTCACTCTATTTCCTCAAATACCTGGGTACTTGATACTGGGTGTAGCTCATATATATGTAATGACATACAGGGGCTAAGGAATTGAAAAAGACTCGTCAAGGGAGAAGCAAATTTGCGAGTTGGAAATGGAGCAAAGATTGCTGCTGTTGCCATTGGAACATATTTGCTAAAGCTCCCTACTGGACGTGTCTTAGAATTGGATAATTGTTATTTTGTTCCTTCATTAATAAAGAACATTGTATCTATTTCATGTTTGAATGAAAAGGGTCATCATTTAACTTTTAGTAACAATTGTTGTTACATAACTTTAAATGGCGTTCTTTATGGGACTGGAACTTTGTGTAATGGTATCTACACGTTAGATTTATCCGGTGACGTTTTCAATATCGAAGTTAGCAACAAACGTGCTCGAATAGATAATCGAATAGACTCCTATACGTGGCATTGTCATCTTGGCCATGTAAGTAAGAAACGCATGACCAAATTACACCGATGTGGAATTTTGGAATCATTTGAACCCGGTTCATTTGATACATGCGAATCATGCTTAAAAGGCAAGATGGCCAAATTACCCTTTTCCGGAAAAGGTAATCCAGTGGGAGAATTGTTTGGTCTAATACATACTGATGTATGTGTACCAATGTCAACTCTTGCACAAGGAGGCTATAGCTTCTTCATTACCTTTATCGATGATCACTCACGATTCGGGTATGTGTTCTTGATGAAACACAAATCTGAAGATTTTGAGAAATTCAAAGAGTTTAGAAATGAAGTAGAGAAACAGCTTGGCAAAAGTATTAAGATACTTCGATCCGATCGGGGTGGTGAATACTAAAGTCAAGAGTTTCAAGATTATCTTAGGGACAATGGGATATTGTCTCAATAGACTCCGCCGTATACACCACAGCATAATGGTGTATCTGAGAGGCGTAACCGAACCTTGATGGACATGGTTAGATCCATGATGAATCATGCAACTCTTCCAAAATCCTTTTGGGGCTATGCACTTAAGACAGCTGTTTACTTGCTAAACAGAGTCCTGACCAAGGTAGTCTCTACTACTCCATATGAGAGGTGGAATAGTAAGAAACAAATATTTCGAACTTAGAAAATTTTTGCAGTTAGAAAATTTTTGCACTTAGAAAAACTTTCATTTAGAACAGATTTTCACAAAAAATTTACACTTAGAAAAGATTTTCACATAGAAAAAATTTGTGTATTTAAAAAGTATTAGTGCTTTGAAAAATATTTTGCACTTAATAAATATTAGTATTTTAAAAAATATTTTGCACTTAAAAATATTTTCGCAAGATAAAGTATTTTTAATGAAATTTTGTTTTGAAACATAATATTTTACTTGACTTGATTTCTTTTACAGTCTAACACAATCCTAAGAAACCTTGTTGACTACAAGGAATTTCTCTATGTGTCCTGGAAATTCTCCAAATTCAAGTAAATATTATTTCAAATCGATTCCAAAAGTCTAAATAATTTTGAAAATAAGTTCTTGTCTTGGATTCCTTTCCAATCTGACACAATCCTAGAAAACCTTGTTAACTACAAGGACATTTCCTTAAGTGTTCTGAAAATTCTCGAAACTCAAGTAAGATTATTTTCAAAAGTGATTAAATAAGCCAAAACTAAATTTTTGAAAATGATATTATAATTATCTTCACAAAGTGATTTTAAAAGAAATGACTTTAAAATGATAGTATTTTGAAGAGATAATACTTATGTTTTTAAAAAGATTTTGAAAATACAGTGTATGAAAACATAATTTTTTGAAATGTTCAATAATTCTTTTAGTTTGACCACCCCCTAACCTTGACATAGTCCTCGGAAGCTTGTTCACTACAAGTGATCTTCGTCTGAGTCTTAGGGTTTGATTCAAACCAAAAGAATTATCTAATAGTTTTGAAATTGTCTGAAAATAGAATTAATTTCTTTTGACTTAGACTCCCCCTAAATTTGACACAATACTAGGAATTCTTGTAGATCATGAAGAAGACTCCTTATGTGTCTTTAGGGTTTATCAAAATCAAAAGAGTAATAAGCACAATTCTTGCAATGTATTTTGAAATATTAAGACATAATTTTCAAAAGGATATTTTGACGGATAAACTGAGTTTTTGAGATAATTTTTCGAAGACACATTTTGAAATGCTTGTAATTTTAAAGGCACAGTTTTCAAAAAAATAAAATGTAATAAGTTTCTGAAACATTTTTTGAAAACGTTTTTGATATGATAATGATTTGTAAAGCATAAAGTTTTCGAAAAATCTGAATTTTCGAAAAAGATATATTTTTGAATTAAAACAAAAACACTCCTCCTGAACTTGACACTGTCTGACTCTAACTAAGTGTCGTAAGGGACTTTAGTGTTGACCTAAAAGGCTTGTGTCTAATTGTGTAGGTCAAACAATTTTTTAAAAAGATATAATTTTGAAAATGTATATTATATATAAACAATTAGGCAAGCATGAAATCCATAAAAATATTATTATGTTGAAACATTATTTTGAAAATAAATTTTTTAGAAAAATATCCTAAGAATTTGAAAATAATTTTAAAAAATGTTTTTCAATTTATTAGTCCTTAACATCTCACCCATCCAAAATGTCTCAGTACAAGCAAACATGGTTGCCTTATGCGTGTATTGTGAGATGCTTGAATAATTTTTCTTTGAATTACTGCTAAATCTAAGATTTAATTAAAACTTGTGTTAGATTCAAATTTATCAAATAGTAATTTAAAAATAAGTTTCGATAATTGGCTTCCAGGTCTTGGCGAGGCACTGAGGCCTTCTTTGGCCGTAGCCTTATTGGAGCAACAACCCTTTCCTTGACAAAACCTTTTACCGAAAGTTCATTTTCAAATTACTTCTTGAGAAATTATGGTCTAACTAGCTTAAGTTTTGGATCGGTAGCTTCAGCTAGTTCCACCAGACTAAACATACCAAGTAGGGTACGCCTTACCCTACTTGACCTTTTTAGAAGGGCTTCCCTAACGTACTATCATCTCACCTCCACCTAATACTATGTTGTTCAAGTTTCAAGTAAGTTTTTTGTCCTTAACTAACCGTTCTAAATCATGTAGAAATTTAAACATGAATGTCATGACATATATTAAAAAAATAGCAAATGCATGAGTATGACATTTATACATGATTCAATCAAGTCCAGGCATTTTTAATTAAGATTCTAATAATGTATCAAATTCCTGATTTGATACATGTCGTGTGAACCTGCGAATATGCCAACCCACTTTGACATATTTAATATTATTAAATTGATTGTTGCAGTTGGGTAAGATTTTATTTAATTTAAGTTTAAGTTATTAAGATTTAATTAGAGGATTAATTAGATTTAGATTTAATGTTGAAGTTATTTAAGAATTAATTAAGGAATAATTGGAGTTAAATTAATGAATTAAATTAAGAATTAATTGGATTTAAATTAATTGAGGATTTAATTTAGGTTAAAATGATTATGATTTTAGTTGTTACGATTTGTGATTAAAATTATTTAAGGATTAATTAGAGGATGAACTTAATTAAAGATTAATTATGGTTAAATTAATTAATGTTTAATTATGATTAAATTATTTAAGGTTTAATTATGATTAAATTAATTAAGGATTAAATTATGATTAAATTAATTAAGGATTAAATTATGACTACATTAATTAAGGAGTTTAAATTATGATTAATTAATTAAGGATTAAATTATGATTAAATTAATTAAAGATTAATTAGGTTAAATTAATTAAAGGTTAATTAGGATTAAATTAATTAAAGAGTAAATTGAGTTAAAAGTTTTGGGTCTAGTTGCATTAATTTCATTAATTCAAAAATCTCTGACTCATCTGTAATTTCTTTTTCATTTAATTTTTCAAGTTTATCTAACACTTCTGCTTTGTTTGAATTTTCGTAGATTTTATTAACTGTAGTCTTGATTCTAAGAAATTCATCTTCCTCCTCATCCTCATCATCAAAGTTATATCATTCTACATCTTTATAGTAGGTAGAATAGTTTTTAGGGCTACTAGTTAGTGTTTTATAATTATCATCAAGATTATCCAAGAAATTAATAATTAAATCATTATCTAAAGGGGTTTTATTTTCAATATTCTCAGAATTATCTTTGATATCCTCAAAATTATCTTTAAAATTCTCAGAATTATCTTTAATATCCTCAGTAATATTCGAAGTTAAAGGATTAATGTTAATTTTATCATTATCAATAATATTATGAGAAGTATTATTATTCTTAACATTATTTGATAAAATATTAGAATTAATTCTAGAAATTGTTGCATTGATATTACAGATTAAAGAGTTAATTTCTGATAATTTAATATTATCTACATTTGATAATTTGTCACGCAATATATTAATTTGACTATGCAAAAAGTCTAATTTTTAAGAAAAATTATCTAACTTATCAAAATTATCAACATTACTATACGACTGTGCAGAAATTTAAAAATTTTTACAAACATAAACATTTTGTACCTTGGACGGACACTGATTCTTGTAGTATCCGTGCTTTTGACATTTGAAGCACTTGATGTGACTCCTTGATGGACCCAAATAGACTGTCACGAATGTGGGTCTCAAATTTAGATATTTATAAGCTGGAAACCCTTTTTGCAATCAAAGAAGAAAAGCGTAGTAAAGGGGCCACAGGTCGTATTTTTCCAAGGACTAGTTCAAGTTGTTCGATTCGTGCTTGAGTTTATGTGTCGTAATGTTTTTGGGTTTCTAATAAGAAATGGGTTTGGTTTCGAATAGACAAGAAAATGCAATAGAAAGAAATGAAAACTTGATACACAATGTGAAACAACCTAGAAATGAATTAATCACATTACTTGGAAGACAAGGCTATTAATGAAGTGATATGCATGAATAAAGAAATGAAATTCGGAATTTAATGCATCAGTATAAGAATGAGCTTATTACAGAATTGAAATGCATGAATTCACACACTAAACTTGATACCAAGAGAAGGGAAACCTTGTGCCGAAAAAGCTGAATCTAATTCAGAACTACCAACTCATGTAAGCTCATGAACTTTGAGGTAAACAAACTAAATGTCGAATTCGGAAACAAATGACTTCAGAAACACATGAAGATGAATCAAAAATTCAGAACCTAACTAATATGCAGAAATGGTTCAATTGCAGAAATGTAAGGCAAAGCTTTTCTAATAAATTGCAGTAATGCAATAGCAAGTCTAATGCTGAAACTACTCAATGCAGACTGAATTATAATCACTAATCTAGGTTCAGAGAAACTTAAAAAGAGTTTAGAACTTACTTGGTACGAAATTCAGAAGCTATTAGTAAACATTGCAGAACAAAACTGAAATGCAGACTAGATTTTGATATGTAACATTAAACTGATATGCAGAGTAAAAGAAACTGGAATTCAATGCAGAACTAAATGCAATTGCTTGTAAACGAGACAACTTCAATGTTAATTCAGAGAATAGAACTAACCTAACTTGATGTGAAACTCAGGACTGAAGATAAACACTTATACACAAAGAGCAGAATTGATGCGCAGCTTGAACAGAATTACAGACATGATTCAAAACGAAACAAACTGATCTAACTTGAATTGTTCATTACACAAACAAACTAGTTAATAAGAATGATGAACTTAGACTCTAATTAAGGCAGAAACTATTAAGAAACAAAAACAGCAGCAACTGATACGAAATCAGAAACAAAGCAGATTTTATAACAAACACTGATACATCAATTGACCAAACTGATACGCATAGATTAAAACTAGAATTGAACTGAAATTGCAGCTATTGTTTGCTAAACAAACTCACTAACTAATCTACTTGCAGAATGGAACCTGATTTAAGCTGGAAAGATTCAAGATAATGAGCTTAAATAAGAAACTCCAGTGAACATCCAAGCTGGAATTGTTTCACAATAGCCTGAAGCAACTTAACATTGGTGACCTTTTAGATATATGAGAAAATCTTTTCATAATACTGGATTGGATAATGATAGATCTAGCAACTTTTCTATAAATATATCTAACTGCAATTAGTTATTTATATTTTCTAATTATAAACTAGCATAATACTGGATTGGATTTTGTTCGCTTCCATCGTAACAATGCAACCTGCCGTGTGCATTTGCCGTTTTGCATAGGTTTTGCAACCTGCCGTGTGCTTCCATCATAACAGTTTTTTCTGCTCAGTGTGCATCTGCCTCTGTTTACTGCCGGTTGAGTTTGTTTACTACCTCTTAAGTTTTTTAAAGCATGCATGGACGCTTGTTAAGTTTTTTCTGCTCAGTGTCCACCACCGGTGGGGATGTTTGTTAACTGCTCTTACTCCACCACCGGTTGGGATGCTGTTAACTGCTCTTACTCCACCACCGGTTTACACAGGTTTTGCACAAGTTTACACAGGTTTAACATGTTTTTTGTAGTATAATTGTTCTTTGTTTTAGTTCCTTCACTTAAACATGTTTTTTGTAGTATAATTGTTTCATGTTTTTTGTAGTAGTTTGCATGTAACAGGTTGCTATTCTTTAGAGAAGTATCTATGTGACATTCAAATTGTATTGGTATAATTTGTTTTGGAGGATTCTCAAGATGCAGAGTGAATAATATATTGGTTGATTATTTACCGTGTTTATTTTGCAATCTTACCGTGTTTATCTTGCCTTCTAGTTAAGCTTGCAATTTGAAACATATCTACATATAACATCAAACATTAAGTTTTAGCATTTGTTTTGAATGTTTTAGACACTAACCTCAATTCTTATATAAAATCATATAGATTTGACTTCAAGGATTATATTCAACAATAACCCACTTGTTGAAAAAGATTTTATGGACGAAGAATTTGATCAAGGTAATTTATCCTCTATAATGTATTAATTTATTTCACTATATTTATTGAACTATTTATTTCTCTTTTATTTCTAGATGTAGATTGTCAAACTGAATCTCCTACTGCTAAGAAGAAAACTTGAGGCCTTATATTTATGAAAGAAATTTGGGGTTGACCAAGCACGCTACCACTTATTAAGATTCAATGTGATGGTATGGGATACCCTATAGGATCAAGAAGAAATAAATTTATTGATTTTTTGGTATTTTGCCAAGAAATGGTAAATTTTATCCAATTGACATCGAAGATTGACATAAAATGCCCTTGGAAAATAAGAAATAAATGTTAGATGTTGTAAAGGTAATTGAAATGTTATATTATAATTCTTTTATTAAGTAATTTTTTATCACGAGGGTAATTGTCTAAATGCTTTTGCAGGAAAAGTATGACCTTCCTCTTGGAACAGAAAGTTGGACACTATGTTCAATAGCAAAAAAATGGAGAAACTAGAAGTCAGAACTAAAAAAGAAGTATTATGATCCTGATTTGCCAATGCAAGTTCTTCTGCAAGAAAGAGATAACAGAGCTTTTGTGGAACAATATGTGAAATTAGTTGTCCTGTGAAAATCAGAAAAATCAAAGGTTTATAATATTTTATCCCTTTAGAAAAATTTTCATGTTGACTTTAGCATTGTGTATCAAGTTGAATTTAATATATTAGGAAAGAAATGAAAAAATAAGATATCTTGAAAGCAAAAGATAATGAATCAAACAACTGGAAGAAGATCTTTCGCTCAAGTGCAACAAAATTGGTAATTTTTCTTATTAATCTTATAATTATATATGCATTAGAATCTATAAACATTTAACCAATTCTAATTTTACAGAAAAGAAAAGGGATGACCCCCATCACGAGTTGAATTATTCCATGCCGCTTCACTCATGCTAATCGAAATCCCTCAAGCAACATTGTGGTAGAAAAATTAGTATGTTGTATTATAATCTTCTACTATATTACTTTAAAAGATTTTGTTTTCATCATTACTATGTATACATTTTGGTTTTTTATTTTTTGATAAAGGCTGCAATGAAAGAACTAGAAAATCAACTTTCTGAATATGAGGATGATCAAGTTGGTCAAAATGACATATTTACTCAAATCATTGGACTAGATAGACCAGGTTGAGTATGTATGCTTGGTGATGGTGTTAGCACATCTGATTTATGGGGAGAAGTTCCAAGTCGTATTACATGCAATCGAATAGTGATGGAGCAAAAGGCACAATTAGAAAAAATGGATGAACAAATTAGAAAGCAAGGCCAACACATTGCAATGTTAGAATCAAAGATTTGCAATCAACCAAACCATAACCTTGGTTCAAATTGCAACAATATACAACACACAACATCATCTAGTAGTCCATTATTTTCTGATCCAATCCGTTTATCTCCAATGGTAAAGTCTTTTTCTAGTTTCATTACTTTATTGCTATATTGAGTTAGTGTGTTACTGATTTTTAACATCTCCATTATTTTTGCATTTCATGTAGACTGGATGTTCTGTCTTGATAAAAAGTCTATTTGATTCGACAAAAATTGTGCCAAAAGGAGTTGTTCATAGCATGGATCCGAATACTGAAGTAGGAAGATAGGTGTTGGGACCAAATTGATGTGAAATACAAGTTCTAGTTGTCCTAGAATGGGAAGAGAGTTTGATTATGCCATATGATCTTTTACAAAGGTTTGAGGATGCACTTGGAGGAATGATAGCTTGGCCTTGTCATCTGGTATGATATATAATTTTTTAATTAACTACTATTATTATATATGTCATTATGTTAGTGTCTTATAAAACAAATATTCATTTATTTGTAGTTAACGGTTAATGAAGAAGACTTCTACTAAGTGCATGAGGTTAGATTTTTAATTTTGTTGATGTGTGTTGTCTTTCTTTTTTCCCTAAATTTCTATGTTTATCTTTGTCTCTTGAATCTAAACGTGCTTATCTTGATTTGTGCAGACTCATTAAATTGAATAGAATATATGTCTAGTATAATAAGATTATGAGCTTGCCTCTACTATACAAAAAGTTAACTTGGCTTGTGAAAAAAATCTAGATTTAGATTATATAAATTTTTTTCTTTATTATATACTTCTTTAATTTTATTTTATTTACACAAATTAATATATGATTTTTTTTAGGTGATAAGAATATTAGATTTTGTTTAAGATGTGATGGTTGAAGATTGAAGATGCAACAAAGTTTGGAAGTTTAGTTATATTTTGCTTTAAGAGACTTAATTTTTTGCTAGTTCTTAAACTAAATACATTGGGTACATTTGTGATTGTGATTAGTGCATACATATTTTTTGAGGTGACAAATTTGGCAGTCTTGTATTGCAAAAAAATTGACAATTATTGATTAGCACTTTATTTTCAATTTAAAATATTTATTTGTGTTTATGTTAATTAGTTATATGCGTAAATATTATATCATGAAAATATTGAAAATGGGTGAGATATTTATTAATATATAACATTTTTTATGTCATAATAGATACCAAATCATGTAGATAAAAATATCATTGTAAAACTCATATGAAGACATTTCAAAAAGTCATAATGAATAACTATTAATGATAATTTTAAATGTCCTTATAGACTAATATAGCAAACATTTATATGTGTCACTATAAATTACATAACGAGGCAGTTTAAATTAACTTTATAAACTATCATTAGTGACATTTTTTATTAAGACTATAAATAAAATTCAAAACACTTATAATTGTCTTGATAAATAATTTTAAAGGACATATAAATTTGTCATCATTACTATAATAAAAAAATATGTATAAATGTCATTACAAATCTTAAAGTGATACTATTTTTTTATCACTATAAGAATTATTCATGATATTTGTGTTGTGACTATTTTTATTCTATAGTGACATTAAGAATTGTCATAAGGCTTTAGGCGACATCACTATAGAGGATATTTTAACTTAATGTCACTATATCAAAAATGTCAATATAAGTAATATACGATGACACTTTTAAATGTCATTAAAAGTATTTTTTCTTGTATTGTGTGTGGTGCTATACAGAAGATCATGTTATCAATCCCTTGTAATGTATAAGTAGTAGCTCACAACCAAGATGGATTTGGACATACTATTAGGATGGTTGTAGTGTAATTTGGTATTAGTCTATCTTGACTATAGAATTACACTAGTACACTTTGTGTGTATTGAGCAGGATCGACTTATCGATTTATACTGACTATATAATCGAATCAGACCTCAGATATTATGATGTACATGCTCTTAATCCCAATATAATAACGGGCACATGTACTTAATATCTTTTTCTTTGATTTACCAATGGACGAGCTTTATTCGTTAAATCAATAGGCCCGATAAATTGGGAAATAATATTATTTACATAGTGTGTCGTTAATTTTATGATAATGATGCCCCCTTGAGGAGCTCATAAAGTTCATCATGGAAATCCTGCAAGTGGACTTGGTCTGACATGATGATAAGGATGAGTGGTACTACTCATGGAGTTACATATTAATTAATTAAATTGTCAGTAATTTAATTAATTAATGGGCATATGAGATCTTAAACACGGGGAGTCAATGTACACATAATATGGTGGAGCCCATATTTAACTATGGGGTTGGTATGGTAGTTCTATAATAACCCATTAGTGGAGCGGGTTATCTAATGGATTAGGCTTAGGATCCATTAGGAGATCAAAACCAATTCCTCTTCATAGTCCCTATTGTAGCCTATATATACCTCATGAGTAATGAGACCAAGGCTATACAATAACCCTAAGCCTCTCTATTTTCTCCTCCCAATCTCTTTCTCTCCTAGGGTTTGCTTGTGGTGCCGACGCAAGGAAGAAGAAGGAGGTTTGGCTAGGGTTTGGGGAAGGGTTTAATTCCTTCCTCATGTCTTCGTTCTCTTCTCCTCTCTTTCCCTAAGGCGTGAGCAAGCCAAGAAGGAGGGGATGTGCAACATCATCAAGAAGGAGAGCCTCCGTTTGGTGTTCGACACCGCAAGGTGGAGGAAGGGAAGAAGGTGGTTAGGGTTTGTTTTTCTTCTCTTTTCAACTTCTTCTTCCTCTTCCTCTCTGGTCTTCCTCTAGCCGGCGCATCCTTCAAGCAAGGCTAGGGCCGACGGCGGAAGGAAGGGCTGGGCTTTTGGTGGCCGGTGGCGTAAGGGAAAGAGGAAGGAAGTTGGTCGGCGCAAGCTTTCTTGAGAGAGGGTTAGGTCAAGCAATGAAGAGGGAGAAGGTGGCTTTGGTGACTTCGTTTCTTGGAAGATCATCGCCCACACGACGTCCAAGAAGAGGATAGGAATACAATAGAAGATCAAGAGGTAAAACAAGAGGTATAACTTGTTTTCTTATTCTAATTTATTGTATGTTGCTTATTTGTCATGGACCCCAAAGATAAACATAAAAATCGGCGATCAAATCATTGTCTATTTCGCGTCTAATTGATTAGAAGATTTAGATTGCTTGAACAACAAGTTTGTTCAAGAGATCACTCAATTGATTAGTACGATGATGAAAATGATTACTTGGGAAGTTTCTTTCCATCTGGATTTATTTCTAATCAACAGAAAATTTTAATCCGGGGACATGGAGAGGAATCCGATGCGACTCGAATCCAACAATTGATTAAAATTGTGATGTTTAATTCATTTAGTTCTTTTGCATTGTTCGACGTTTAAAAGAGAAAAAAAATAAATTGATTTTCATATTTTTAATCAAAGACTATCAATAAAAATAATTAGATAGTATAGCTTCTTGGTGCAAAGAACATCAGTCATGAACTGTCAACCTCTAGGGTGCGTTTGGTTCAAGTTATCAGATATAACCTTAGTTATGTGATTAACAAGTA
Source organism: Boesenbergia rotunda (assembly GCA_024364735.1). Classification (NCBI taxonomy): domain Eukaryota; kingdom Viridiplantae; phylum Streptophyta; class Magnoliopsida; order Zingiberales; family Zingiberaceae; genus Boesenbergia; species Boesenbergia rotunda. The sequence goes on from JAGFNQ010002276.1 coordinate 197,249, forward strand.
ATCACATAACCAAAGTAATGGGGAACGAAACATAACCTGAAGTTGTTTGGTTCAATTTAGGTAATCAAATAAAATCTTGTTTGTTTGGAGGTAATAATCCATGACATAATATAATATTTTACTGTATTACCCTTTAGTTAAATTTAAGTATAATAATATTATATGCTTATAAATTTAAAATAAAAGGTAAGATGATATTATATACATATTCGTACCCTTGGTCGTCAGCCGCGAATAATGGCCGGCCGCCGACGGTGGTCGTCGACCATCGTTGTCGGTCGTCGGCGACGGGGCGGCGGTCGTCGATCGTCGATCGTCGGCGGCTGTCATCGGTCACCGGTGGCGGTCGTCAGTCGCCGGCGACGGTCGCTGGCCGACGACGGTCACCGGCAACGGTCGCCGGCCGCCGGCGGTGGTCGTTCGCCGTCGTTGCCGGTAGTTGCCCGCGAATAATGCCTCTTTTGCTAAGGTAAATATTGGAGGATAATTTTGGAAAAAATAAGTTTCATAACCTGGGAATCAAGAAAAACCTTATTTTCCTAAGGTTTTCCGATTCTGGGTTGCATGCCCCTTTTACCTCGCGATCTTTTACTATATGACCCAACCTCGTCTTAGACGTTGTGTGGGCGACGATCTTCCAAGAACCAAAGTCACCAAAACCACCAATGCAACACCTTCCTTCTCCCTAGCTTGGTCAAAACCCTAGAGAACCTTCTTGCTTGCCGTCGTCCAAGACACAAAGTCTTGGTTGCTTGCACCGCCCCTCCTCTTTGCTCCCTGCTTCCGCATGCCAAGGAGGAAGGAGATAGCAAGATGAAAAAGAAGGAGAAGAAGAAGAAGAGAGAAGAATTATCTTCTTCTTCCAACCCCAAGCTACCACCGCCAACCACCTTCCCTTCTTCTTTGCCGCCGGCGCTAGAGGAGAGGTTTTCCTCACCGCCGACCACCCCTTCTCCCACCTGGTTGTGTGTGCTCAAGTAAGGGAGAAGAAAGGAAGAGAAGAAGATGAAGAAGTGGCTTCTTCTTCCTCCCACCGTGAGTCTTCTTCCCCCTTACAACAGGCGTCGCCCAAACCCTAGGAGAGAGGGAGAGGAAGAGAGAATAGGAGAGAGAGGCTTAGGTTTTTTTTATGTGATGGATGTCTTGGTCTCATGACTCCATGAGGTATATATAGGCTACAATAGGGACCATGAGGAGGAGTTGGGTCTTAGCCAACTAATGGATTAAAGCTCGATCCATTAATGATAATCCATTCCACTAGAGGATTACCATTGATCTACCTCACCAACCCCCATATTTAAATATGGGCTCCACCTATTATTGTTGGTGCCGGAAGCACCAAAGTCAAATATGTGTTTTGATAATGGCAAAGGGTTCAGAAGTTAGGGTGTGTTGTGATCTAACAAGGTTAATCAAGTATGTAAGAAAGGTCCTAGGTACGCTAGGCACTAAGTCCTGGTGAGTAAAGCTGGGCACTAAGTCCTGGCCGAGGGCAGGGCACCGAAGACCTGGTGAGTAAAGTTGGGCACTAAGACCTGGTGAGTAAAAGCTGGGCACTAAGACCTGATCCGGGGGATTGTGCAAAAGTCCAACCGGAGGAGCCGGTTGGCAAAAGGTAAATTCTCCCGAGAGTAGTAGGTGAGGACGCGTTCCCCGTAGGTGGGAACATTAGGCGTCGGTTAGATCTAGGGTTGTAACGCTCGCCCCTTACGTGAGTGATATTTTTTCTTTTTTTCGTTCATTATTGCATATGAAGCGTAAATATATCAGCGGAAATAATACTAAATCATGAACATATGCAATTGGATAAATTTCTTTCTAACTAAACTACTTTAAGCATGTGAATCATAACATAACATATTTAATAAGAAAGTATATAGTTCTACATTAAGCATGTATATCATAAAGAACTTCAACTCCAACAAGTAGTAAGCGTAAACATAAGAACTAACACATGCAGTTTATAAGTAGAAACATTAAGTCAATGAGAAATAAATCCATAAGTAAAAGTAAAGACAACAGTAGGATCGTTCTGCTAAGTCACTGCCACACACACACATGCCCTCCTGCTGCTTCCCCTTTAGTTTGATCTGCAACATAAGAAGGTAGACTATAAGCATAAAATGCTTAGTAAGCTCCTTGCTTACTCACAAAATCCGTACATCATATATAAGTAGAAATCTACATCATTTGGCATAAACATATAACATGAATAAATACTTAAAACATCTAAAGCACATAAGCATAAATACTTAAAACATAAATATGTGTGTCGTTATTAAGGACATATGGTATGAGTAAGTACTTAAAGCATCTAACATTTGCATAATCTTTAAAACATAATCATGTGCATAAACATTAGACATAGCATATGCAATATCATTAAACATAAACATGTGCATAAACATTAAACATAGCATATGCAGTATCATTAAACATAACCATGTGCATAAACATTAAACATAGCATATGCAGTATCATTGATTATAAACATGTGCATAAACATTAAGCATAACATATGCAATATCATTAAACATAAACATCTGCATAAATATTAAACATAACATATGCAATATCATTAAACATAAACATGTGCATAAACATTAAACATAGCATATGCAATATCATTAAACATAAACATGTGCATAAACATTAAACATAGCATATACAATATCATTAAACATGTGCATAAACATTAAGGACGCTCTTTGAAAAATATATATAGTATAATACTTGAACATTAACATATCATCATCATTGGGATCCCTGGCTTGTACCCATTAATCATTTGCGCGCATCCCTTAGTAGAGTACGAGGTAGCTAATCCCGACCTACTAAGGTACTAGGCAACCTTGGTGCCTAGGGACAGCTATGGTAATCCAGAACCGGGGCCTTGCTTAGGAGCCCATCCATTGGACCTTTTTCAAGATAGCATACATGATTCCTTTTCTTTCCATAGCAATTTCGTTCGTCATTTCTTTTCTTTTCTTAGAAATTACTCTTTAGACATTCTTTTATTCATAATGTCATACATGTCATGGGCATACATTCAAAACATAAATATCATCATAACTTTTGAGCATGAATGGCATGGAGAAAACATATTTTCATGGTAAGAAAATTCATAACATGCCAACTTATCATTCATGATTCATAAAACACATAATGTTCAATTTAAAACTAAGGGTAATACATCTAGGGAACTTGTTTCATTTTTTTCCATCTATCATGGTATAATGGATACCTTTAATTCAACCATAATTCACATATATTCTACTGGTCAAAACATTTAGATAGAGTTATCATGGCATAAAAACACAACACAACATCACAACTTATACAATATGCATACATTGAATATCCTATTACAAAGAGATACACCTAGGAAACTTGTTCCATTTTTTTCATCTATCATGGCATAATGAGACATGGATATCTGTAATTCAACCATAATTCAACATATACTCTACTGGTCAAAACATTTAGATAGGGTTATCTGTTAGTGATATGAGAGAAATGTCCTATGGCAATCGCCTTATGGTTGTAATAATTTATTTTAATAAATGAATATTCACTATTTGAGTATACATGTTTGTGTATTTGATTGAGATCTTAAACTCATTTACTGAATGTCCGCAATACAATTCACAGCATGAGAGAATTTGTGTTGAATTCACAACTAGTGATTATCTCTACATATGCAATTGTGAAATATTGAAATTGTCCCTAGTCGATGAATTGATAAATACGGACACTATCAATTCTGTTGAGACTAGCATGGGTTATTCTCTAATCAGCTAATTCTCACTGGCTGGTGACATTGAGATGTCCAGAGATAAACATGAATGCTAGTTAAGGGAACTAGTTCATTGGAGTGACTGGCTGTAAAGTTTCATATAGTAGTCTACATATAGATATGTCAGTGATGTTTCTTATTGTAGTTTCATATGGCTGTAAACTTAAGAAGGCGCTTTATGGCCTTAAACAAACACCCCGAGCTTGGTATGAGCGGTTGTGGACGTTCCTAATTGAAAAAGATTTTTTTAGAGGCCAAATAGATCCTACACGATTTCTACGTAGAGATGGTGGCAATATATTTGTAGCCCAAGTATATGTCGATGACATAATTTATGGCTCAAACAATAAGGGCTATTTAAACTAATTTATTGGACACATGGAGAGTGAATTTGAAATGAGTCTAGTGGGAGAGTTGACTTTCTTCCTTGGACTTGAAATCAAACAACCCCGAGATGGGATCCATGTGCACCAATCAAAGTATACTCAAGAGATGCTTCGGAAATTCAACATGAGTGATTCAAAAGCGGTAACCACTCCCATGGCTACAAACACAAGATTAGACAATGATGAGAGTGGTAAACCTGTTGATTTGACTCAATATCGGAGCATGATAGGTAGTCTGCTATACCTCACAGCTAGTCGACCTGACATACTTTTTGCTGTGGGTATGTGCATTAGGTATCAAGTATGTGCCAAGGAATCTCATTTAATTGCTGTCAAGAGAATTTTGAGATACCTTAAAGGCACAATTGGAGTTGGTCTTTGGTACCCCCGTACCGAGTCTTTTGACCTAATTGGCTATACCGATTCTGACTATGCTGGATGCAAGTTGGACCGGAAAAGCACAAGTGGGGGTTGCCAATTCCTAGGATCATCTCTAGTTAGTTGGTCAAGTCGGAAGCAACATTGTGTTGCTCTCTCCACGACCGAGGTAGAATATATCACCATGGGAGAGAGTATATCGCAACTGTTGTGGATGATTCATACTTTAGAGGACTATGGATTAAGCTACAAAGGTGTGCAAGTGTTGTGTGACAACATTAGCACAATTAACCTAACCAAGAATCCGATCCATCACTCTAGAACTAAGCATATTGAAGTGTGTCACCACTTCATTAGAGATCATGTAGCTAGAGGAGATATTGCACTCTCTCATGTAGAGTCCAAATCAAACCTAGCTGACATTTTCACTAAATCACTCCCCGAAAATGAGTTTAGCTTCTTAAGAAGGGAGTTGGGAATGTGTCGCGCTTCATAGGACTAAAGAACATTCAAAACCCTTCATGGTCAATTCAAATTAGGTAACTTGGGGACATCTCACACAAACTATAAGGTTTACCAAAATATTTTTGTTTGCTAGAAATGGGGTGAGATGCTAGGATCAACTTAATTTCTCAAAATGTCATTGCATCCCTTGAGAAATTTGGTTGACGAGATAAAAATCACTACGGTGACCAAGTATGGAGAAAACCAATACATAACACATGTGTATTTGGCTCCATGATCATACTTGGACATTCCAATCAAGGAAACTTGATTGGAAACCTTATATGGATACAAACTTGGTTGAAATTGCTTGAATGTTTGTTGATTGAGTTTGACTCTACTTGGGTGGAGCAAAGTGATATGCCAAAACCATAAGGACTTTTGATCCTCCTTCAGGGATCAATTATAGTCTTGGGATCACTTCCAAGATCGATAACTTTCATCAGATCTTATCAGAGATCATTTGTAAGTCTGAAACTGAAAGTTTCAGATCGTATCAGGAAAAATCAGGAAGCTTGATCGATCAAGCTGTTTTGTGATTAACCACAGAAATCTATCTGTGTTGGTCTGGATCGGTCCCCGGACCGATCTGGCGCCCTCTGTGGTGATCGGTCCACTGACCGATCAGAGGGGTTGCAGAACACTTCGCGGAGAATTGACCAAACATTCTGTGTCGGCCTGGATCGGTCCCCGGATCGATCTGGCACCCTATGGTGATTGGTCCACAAATCGATTAGGGGGCTCACGGAAAAACTTCACTCCTCCAAACCTACTGTTCGCTTCCTGATTGATCAGCCAATCGATCAGGAGTCTGCCTGATCGGTCGCCCCGACCGATCAGGACCAGGCCAGTCCGATCAAGCCAGAGCCTGATCGATCTAGGCGCTATCAGATCGAACGGTGATCCGTTCGATCGTATTAAATTGTGGTTGGTGGACTGATCCACCAACCGATTAACTTCGTGTATTCCCTTACTCCTAAGCCCTAGCCGACCAAAACCCCTCAGCGCCGAAACCCCCCTCTTCTTTCTTCCCGTAAGCGTATGATCATCTCTCTGTGCGCGAGAGTTATTCTTCCTGTGCGAGAGTTCCTGTCAAGCTTCTGCGTTTTCCCTCTCGTGATCAGGTTTTCCGAAGTCAACCAACTCGACATGGCACCTAAGTAAGTATTGTTGTTGGTTTTTCTTACAAATCAATTCTAGATTATGTATTTGGGCTAACCATGTTCTTTCTTTTGGTGTTTTTCGTGTTGTGTTGGGATCCTACTCATTGCCATGACCTTGCCATGATTTTTCACCCCACTGATTAAACCTAATCATGTGCAATCTATATCATGATCTGACTTTTCCTTGATCAAATCTTGATTCTTTGATTAAACCTATGCTCATATGATCAATTCCATTTTGTGTTATATTTCATTCTTGTGTCATCGCTGAATGATCAACCTTTACTGATTAAACCTCACCTCACTGATCAATTTGTGTCCTACAAATGATTGGGTCATGTTTCATGTGATCATTATTTTGATTGACTTGCACTCTTCTTCAAACTCTTTAGAAAATCCACTAAGGGCAAGGAACCCGCTGAAGGGTCCTCCAAGGGCAAAGGCCCTTCACCCTCTTAAAACCCTCATCCACCCCCCCCCCCATACTCGATTTCAAAATATTCATTACGCTCTAGACTTTCAATGGCACACTTTCAAACTCATGTCATGTCGGACTGTGGACCAAACCTTCATTTACGAACATTGTCCAACAGTACGGCAAATCATTGAACACTATGAACTACAATCCATTCTTTTCCTTGAGAGGCCAATCAACATTGATTTGGTCTCTGAATTTTATAATAACATGGTCAGTGGAGAGGGTTCGGGGTGGAGGACCCGTGTCGCCAATATCGACCTTAATTTGATCGATCGGCTTTCACTTCTTTTCTTGACTGTCGCCGATCAGATAATGGCTTTTCTCTCTACCCCTATCTTCCAGATCCTCTACCGGTTCCCTTTGATGGAGTCACCCCTGACTCTATCCATGAGTACTTTTTCAATCATCCCAGGTCGAGGGATCTCGGTGAGGTTACCAGTCACTTCCCTACATTTACTGCTCTCCGCCTTTCCCCCATAGATTATGTCTTGTTTAAGATTATCACTAATTGTCTCATCCCTACTACTTCAAAGCACTTAGATGAAATTCACTCATTCCACTTCTTGATTCTCTATGGGATGCATCGACGGTTAGACTTTGATATCGTGACGACCATTTACTTTTCTATCATCATCCACAGTCAGATGTACGGTCAGACAGTGTACATGCCATTTGGCCATATCATCACTGCCTGGCTGCAGTCGGTTGGTATCGACGTTTCATAGGGCAGCATTGTACCCATGGTTCGACAGGACTGCCGACTTGATCATCGCATGTTGGCCCAGTCTGGCATTGTTGTCGGACCGCAGGGGCTGAGGTGGAAGGATCGGCACGTGTGGGGGAGTTACCGGGAGCGGCCACTGATCAGGAGCCGCCCGTTGTTGCTGAGGATTACGATGAGTGGGTTCCTGACCTCCATTGGCAGGTTGTGGAGCTAGAGCGGACGATGCGACGCGAGTTACATATTTCTGAGCTCTGGCGACAGGAGGTCAGCTCAGAGTTTCGATCCATTGATCGCTGACTTCACAGATTGGAGTCCGATGTTTCTGGGATATACTCACTGCAGGAGACGTGGTATAAAGAGTGGTACTTGCATACATTTCCTGGCGCTTCTGTTGGTGCAGGAAGCACCATATCGAACCTTGTTTTGATATTGGCAAAGGATTCAAAGTTAAGTTTATTTGTGATCTGATGATGTTATTCAAGTGTGCAGGAGATAAAGTCCTAGCAAAGGACTGCTAGGCACCTGGCGAAGGACTGCCAGGAAACAAAGTCCTAGCGAAGGGCTGCTAGGCACCTGGCGAAGGAATGCCAGGATACAAAGCCCTAGCGAAGGACTGCTAGGCACCTGGCGAAGGAATGCCAGGATACAAAGCCCTAGCGAAGGACTGGCACCTGGCGAAGGAATGCCAGGATACAAAGCCCTAGCGAAGGACTGGCACCTGGCGAAGGAATGCCAGGATACAAAAGCCCTAGCGAAGGACTGCTAGGCACCAAGCGAAAGACAGCTTGGTACTAAAGACCTAGCGAAGGACTGCTAGGCACCGGGCGAAAGACAGCTTGGTATCCAAGACCTAGCGAAGGACCGCTAGGCAAAATTCCAACCGGAGGAGCCGGTTGGCATCAGGTACATTCTCCCGAGAGGAGTAAGTGAGGACGCGTTTCCCGTTGAGGGAACAGTAGGCGTCCGACCTAGGGCTCCATTTTGGAGGCCCAAAGTCAGAACCAAGACAGCTAAGGCTGTATAAACATAATACTCTATTGCTTCATATTGTTTTGGACTAACCCTGGATGTAGGACCGAAGGAACGTGTGTCTGCAGCTCAGAATGCCCAAAGGAGAGAGGCAAGTAGCTGAGCAGGGCGCCCTCAGTGTTCTGGGTGCCCCCAAGGCCAACACAATACAAGCAAAGGAACAAGTGCTTCGGCTGCTTACTGGCCGGGCGCCCTCAGTCCCCAGGGCGCCCCCAGCGCCCAGGGCGCCCCCAGCACCCAGGGCGCCCCGCGCATAAGCCAGCAAGGCCGATTACCCTTATCCAGCTGAGAAGCCCGCGCTGAAGGAGTCAGCCAGGGCCCCCCAACGGCCCGGGCGCCCCCAGTGTCAAACCTCAGCCCTATTTGAGTGGGATAGAGGTTGACCGAGCGAAGCTCGGATCACGTGACACGTGGGGGGGGCGCCCCCGACGTCCAAGGCGCCCCGAGGTGCTATAAATAGCACCCAACGCCAAGGCTTTCGGACACCCAAGTTCTCGAACGCATTCACGCTCTTCTGCTTACGCGCTCTGCTCCAGCAACCTCCCGACTCGAGATACAAGCGCCGACAACGTCCTACTGCTCCGAAAAAAGTAATCTACACCGGACGTCAGTAAAAAGAAGAGTTTAATTTCAGTACTGCACTTTAACTGTAATTCCATTTCTGTAACTGATTTTGCGCGATTATAGTATTGCCCGCAGTAAACGGTCAGCGACCGTGGGCCTTGGAGTAGGAGTCGACCTAGGCTCCGAACCAAGTAAAAACCTTGGTGTTTGCGTGTTCTTGGTTTTAATCTTCCGCTACGCATTCTCTTTTCAAATCCGAACATTTTATGATATTCACCCCCCTCTATCATTTCTCTCGATCCAACAGCTTCACCCTCTAGCAGCACTCCACCAGGGGTTTTGATTTATATTGATTATACGTCTGACGATGATCCTGCTGTGCATTGATGATGTTGACCTTTATAGCTTTGTGCTGTATTTGTCTTGACTTTGATGCGCTATGATGCATCTGACATTATCCCTGCTTATCATATTTGACTGCTATTCTGCAACAGGCTTATATGATTGCTATCGTTATGCATGCCTCATTATGCATTGCTATGATTATGCTTATGATGCCATGTTGATAAGATACATATGATTGCTTTGTCATGACTTACATTCATCATATGTGTTTTATATGCTTTCAAAATTATATTAAATCTTTTGTTATTTTGGGACACCCCTAGGGTTGAGAGGGAGTATGTTTAAACTTACCAACCTGTCTACACCTTTTCGGTGTTTGACAAAGGGGGAGAGTGAGGTTGGTTAAGTTTAGGACGATTATGAGTTTAATGGTTGTAGGGGGAGGATCCTGATTCTCCTACACTTCTGAGATTTGAGATTATTGGATTCAAATACCTAAACTTAAAATCAGGTTGTCAAACAACAAAAAGGGGAAGATTGTTGATGCAGTCTGACCCTGATTGTTATTTTGGTGTTGACACCGATTTTAGTTTAGGTTGAGTAGATGATTATGATTAAGTCCTGGTCGTGGACTAGGCATACCTAGTGGGACTAGGTTGTTGAAAAATCCTAACCTGGAGGGTTAGGTGTGGAGAAATCCTAGTTTGGAGGTCTAGGTGTTGGAAAATCCTAACCTGGAGGGTTAGGTGTGGAAAAATCCTAGCTTGGAGGGCTAAGTGTTGGAAAAGTCCTAACCTAGAGGGTTAGGTGTGGAAAATCCTAGCTTGGAGGGCTAGGTGTTGGAAAATCCTAACATGGAGGGTTAGGTGTGGAAAAATCCTAGCTTAGAGGGCTAGGTGTTGGAAAATCCTAACATGAAGGGTTAGGTGTGGAAAAATCCTAGCTTAGAGGGCTAGGTGTGGAAAAGTCCTAACCTGGAGGGTTAGGTGTGAAAAATCCTAGCTTGGAGGGCTAGGTGTGAAAAGTCCTAACTTGGAGGGTTAGGCGTTTGAAAATCCCGGTGAGTGAAGCCGGGTCCTGGTGAGTGAAGCCAGGTTGACTGATGTCCCGGTGAGTGAAGCTAGGCATGGAGTCTTGGTCCGAAGGATCAAGCACGAGTCGGAGATGGGCCGGAGGCTGGTTCTCTTGACTTAGAGTGGGTTTTGGCCTTGCCCAGATCAGCCTGGTGACCGATGAGGGAAGTTGGCACGAAGTTCCCTCTTGGATCAGTCTGGTGACCGATCCAGCGATGTCTGATCGGTCTGGTGACCGATCAGGGAGCTTCCAGTAACTTTGGCAAACCTACTGAGAGAAACCTTGACCGATCAATCAGAACGATCAACTGTCGCGAGGTTTCTCACCCTGACCGATCAGGATGGAGCCTGATCGGTCTGGGATCAGCCTGATCGGTCTGGTGACCGATCAGCCAGTGTATTTCTGGCGAGATTGTGGCAAGCTGATTTCTGAATCGGTTTGGTGACCAATCTGGTGACCGGTCAGGGTGACCGATCATACAAGCTTGCGATCCCAAGTTTCTCACTAGGGATCGATCAGGCTGGAGCTTGATCGGTCTGGGATCATCCTGATCGGTCCTGTGACCGATCACTTTAATTCAAACGCGCTGTCAGACGCTCTGATCGCGTGTGATCACGCCTACTTTCACTGATACACTACTAATGTCACTTTGATCTTCTCTGCTATTACTGATATAAGTGTGATTTCATTTGCTAAACCTCTGATTGAGTGTGCAGGTGACAGGGATGCATTCAAACACTCAAGGAGAGTCAATGGAGGTCTTTCCATGGAGCAGGTTTGTCCATTTGCCATCTCAGGTTGCAACGGTTGCTGGCGCTGCTGGAGCTGCTGACTGGGGCAAGGTTGAGGGAAGCTCAGGGAGTCCAGGAGAGCTCAGAGGTAGGCTGGTGGTTGCAGGTGAGCAGCTGGAGGCTGCAGTGAGATGACCTGGCGATCAGTGGAGAGACTTAAGCTGCGTAGCGGAGAAGAGCTGGATACGGTTCTAGAGAGAGTTCTGATCAAACTTCTTGCTAGAGTTCTTGCTGCACGATCAGTTCTCCACATTATGCTTGTGCGATCTGTTGTTCCATCATATTGAGCAAGCGACTGTGATCTTTGAAGCAACCGTCTGTTACTTGGGCACTTGGAAGAAGAAACAAGGAGCTTGAGTCCATCAGCAAGAAGACACGAAGAAGGGAGTTCTTGCGTGAGATCTGCGCTGGTTGGAGCTCGGGAGAAGCTTGCTTGTGTTCTTGTGGTTCTAAGTGCTAAGTAAGATCCTCCTTGTGTTTCCTGTATTTTATACTTCATCATCTTGAAACGCTGTGGAGAGGTTACTCCACCGAGAAGGAGGTTGCATTTTATCCGGTGTTCACCTGGGCTTGATCTGCCGACGATCAAGGGATCGCCCACCTTACGGGCACGCCAAGGAGTATGGGCAAGTTATCCCCGAACTTTGTAAATCCTCTTGTTAGCGTTTTGTGTTTGTTCTTAGCCTAGGTTTTAAATTCTGCATACTCTGTTTTATTGCTTCCGCTGTGCTACTAAACGTTTAAGTGCAGAAACCTAAAAAGTGATAAGTTTCAGTGTCTGGCTACATTCACCTCCCCTCTCTAGCCATCCAAGGTCCAACAGTGTTCAAGCTCAAGAAGGCACTTTACGGCCTTAAACAAGCACCTCGTGCTTGGTATGAGCAGTTGTCGACATTTCTCATTAAAAAAGACTTCGTGAGAGGACAAATAGACCCTACACTATTTCTACGAAGAGATGGTGACTATATATTTGTAGCCCAAGTATATGTCGATGACATAATTTGTGGCTCCAACAATAAGGGATATTTGAATGAGTTTATTGGACACATGGAGAGTGAATTTGAGATGAGTCTAGTGGGAGAATTGACCTTCTTCCTTGGACTCAAAATCAAACAAACTCGAGATGGAATCCATGTGCACCAATCAAAATACACTCAAGAGATGCTCAAGAAGTTTAATATGAGTGACTCTAAAGAGGTAACCACTCCCATGGCGACAAACAAACGATTAGAAAATGATAAGAGTGGGAAGCCTGTTGCCCTAACTTAATATCGGAGCATGATAAGTAGTCTGCTATACCTCACAGCTAGTCGCTCTAATATTCTTTTCGCTGTGGGTATGTGCGATATGTACGAAGTCTGTACCAAGGAATCTCATTTGATTGTCGTCAAGAGAATTTTGAGATACCTTAAGGGCACGATTGGAGTCGGCCTCTGGTACCCCCGTACCGAGTCATTTGACTTAATTGGTTATACCGATTCTAACTATGCTGGGTGCAAATTGGATCGGAAGAGCACAAGTGGGGGTTGCCAATTCTTAGGATCATCGTTAGTGAGTTGGTCAAGTCAGAAGCAACATTGTGCCACGACCGAGGCAGAATATATCGCCATAGGAGAGAGTGTATCACAATTGTTGTGGATGCTACACACACTAGAGGACTATGGATTATCCTACAAGGATGTCCAAGTGTTGTGTGACAACATAAGCATAATAAACCTAACAAAAAATCCAGTCCATCATTCAAGGACCAAGCACATTGAAGTGCGTCACCATTTCATTAGGGATCATGTTGCTAGAGGAGATATTGTACTCTCGCATGTAGAGTCAAAATCGAACCTAGCAGACATTTTCACTAAACCACTCACCGAAAATGAATTTAGTTTCTTAAGGAGGGAGTTGGGAATGTATCGTGCTTCATAAGATTGAAAAGAAAACAAAACCCTTCATGATCATTTCAAATTGTTGGGGAACAGTTATTGGGCAACTTGGGATCATCTCACACAAACTATAAGGTTTAACAAAATGTTTTTGTTTGCTAGAAATAGGGTGAGATGCTAGGATCAACCTAATTACTCAAAATGTTCATGCATCCCTTGAGGAATTAAGTTGACGAGATAAAAATCATTAAGTTGACCAAGTATGGGGAAAATCAATGCATAATACATGTGTATTTGGCTCCATGATTATACTTGGACATTCCAATCAAGGAAACTTGATTGGAGACTTATTTTGATACAAACTTGTTTCAAATTGGATGGATGTTTTGATTGATTTTGACTTCACTTGGTTGGGTTTTTGTTTTTACAACAGAGAGGTTGTTAAATCCATAAGGACTCTTGATTCTTGTTAGGGGGGGTGAATATCGACTGTGAAAAACTCTCACGGAAACTTTGTAGAAAAACTCTGATCGTTCTGAACTTAGAACGTTAGTAGCATAGCCGAAAAGAAAATAAACAAAATAAAAGCAATACACAGGGACAGCGGGATTTATTTACTTGGTTCCCAACCCCCCAGGGTCAGTACGTCCAAGGCCTATGTATTCGGCGTGAATCCACTATTGCTCTCCTTTCCGGAATTTCCGGAGGTGGAGAAAACCCGTCTTATAATGTAGAAGTACAAGCACAAGTACAGAAAATTAAATGCAAACCGAACAAAACAAAGTTCACGCTCGACCGATCTGGACCTCCGAAGTGCCGCACACTTCCTCCTAGAGCCTCCCGGTCATAGAGCCTTGTCTTTAGTGCGTTGTCGTCGGTCAGAATGATCAGAATGGCACTTAGCGATTGTGTTTGAAGCAGAGGGGTCGAAGCCCCTTTTATAGGCTTCCTACGGGCGCCCTGGACGTTGGGGGCGCCCCGATAAACCCGGTCAAACCTTATCCCTGCGCCGACCTCGTCGCAGCTGATAAAACCTTTAACCAGGGTGCCCCGGACCTCCCGGGCGCCCTCATGAGGGCTTATCTGTGTTTCGGACTCGAAACTGCAAATACAGCTTTGAACCCGGGCGCCCCGGACCTTCCGGGTGCCCTCCTTGACACCTATTCTGCTTACTTAACAAAAACTGCATTTTACTCTTGACTGGGGGCGCCCCCATCATCCCGGGCGCCCTCATCAAGCCTTTAAACCCAATACTGGGTTGTATGCCTTGCTCTGGGCACCCCCAACAGTGGGGGCGCCCCCATCAGCCATTTTTCAGCAACTTGCCTGCTTTGTCTCCGGTTCTTGGTACCTGCAAGATACACAAACACAAAGCACATATACACATATTCTTAACCTTAAGGACTTGGTTCTGACTTCGGATTTGCATGAAACCCTAGGTTGAACCGGTGCAAGTTTCCACCCCGAAGAACGCGCCTTTCACCTACTCCTTTCAGGAGACGGTTGCCACCCAGTCCTTCTAGTGGAATTTTACCCAGCAGCCCTTCACCAGGTGCTTAGCAACCCTTCGCTAGGTCTTCAATTCATAGTAGCCCTTCGCTAGGTGCCTAGCAGTCCTTCGCCAGGTCTTCAACTCCTAGCAGCCCTTCGCTAGGTGCCTAGTAGTCCCTCGCCAGGTCTTCAACTCCTAGTAGCCCTTCGCTAGGTGCCTAGCATCCCTTCGCTAGGTCTTAGGGTTTCGATACCTAGCAGTCCTTCGCTAGGTGCCCAACGGCCCTTCGTCAGGTCTTAGGGTTTCGATACCTAGCATCCCTTCGCTAGGTGCCCAGCAGCCCTTCGCCAGGACTTAGTGCTTCGATACCTAGCAGCCCTTCGCTAGGTGCCCAGCAGCCCTTCGCCAGGACTTAGTGCCCAGCTTCATTCACCAGGTCTTAGTGCCTAGGTTAACTAGGTCTTTTCTTCCACTTTGGTTACTCCTCCTTTGCTCCCCTTTGTCTGTTCATTGTATCACTGACTTAAGTGTATTGTCAAACATTAAAACACTTAAAGGAGAACATTATTGATGCAACTTGCACCAACAATCTCCCCCTTTTTGATGTTTGACAATAACTTAAGTTAGATTGGTTGAAGGGGCTAACTTACTATCCTTGGGATAAAAAAAAAATGACCTTAGTTTTGAAAACTACATTTTTTATTTTTGGGAGAAAATTTTTCTAACTTAAGCACACCTCTCCCCCTTTGTCATACATAAAAAAAACAAAAGAGAATACTTGTACCAACAATGAAAACCTTTGGTTCTTTTTTGAAAATACTTAGTGCAAAATATTTGAAAGCATTGTATTTTGAATGATATATTGTATTTTTTGAAAAATGCATAATTTTAAAAAAGACATTTTTGTTCGTGCTTCGAAAAGTACAAGTACTTTGAAAATTATTATGATCTTTAAAAAATGCAAGTACTTTTGAACGATTATGTAATTTTTGAAAAATAAAAGTACCTTTGAAAAATGTATTGAATTTTTGAAAAATTAAGTACTTTTGAAAAATATATTGAATTTTTTGCAAAGTTAAGTACTTTTAAAAAAAAAATTAGGCTTTGAAAGACATAAGTACTTTTGAAAACATAATATTTTACTTGACTAGGTTTCTTTTCCAGTCTGACACAATCCTAGGAAACTCTGTTAACTACAAGGACATTTTCCTAAGTGTCCTGGAAAATTTTCAAACTCAAGTAAATATAAAAATAATTCCATAAGTCACACAAATTCTGAAAAATAGAATAATAGGATGTAAGTTAATTTTGAAAAATGTATGAATTTTTGAAGTCATAATACTTGACTTGGTTTATCTTCTAGTCTGACACAATCATAGGAAACCTTGTTGACTACAAGGACATTTTCTTAAGTGTCCTGGAAGATTTTCCAAACTCAAGATAACCATTTTTTCAAATTGATCAAAACCAGATGAATTTTTGAAAATACTGGTATTTTTAAGAAAAAAATGTTAGTATTTTCAAAAAAATATTTATGTATTTAGCAAGATTTAGAAGATATAGTTCAAGAAAACATGTTATTAAATAATTCTTTGACCTCCCCCTAAATTTGACTCAGTCCTGGGAAGCTTGTTGACCACAAGTACTCTTCCTCCGAGTCTTAAGGTTTGATTCAGATCAACAGAATAATCTAATAATTTTCAAAATAATTTAAAACTTGTCAGAAGGTTGACTCAGACTCCCCCTAAATCTGACACGTCCTAGGAGTCCTTTTAGATCATGAAGTGGACCTTCCTCTGTGTCTTTAGGGTTTATCAAAATCAAATGAACACCAATTTTCAGGAAGATAGATTTTGAAACCACAATTTGGAAAGAAGATAATTTGGAAAACATATATGATAGAGATTAATGTATAGTTTTCGAAAAATATTTTTAACGAAAAGAACAAAACACTCCCCCTGCATCCAACACCGTTTGACTCTATCTAAGTGCCTTAAGGAACTTTAGTATTGTCCTAAGAGGCTTGTGTCTAATTGAGTGAGTCAAACAATTTTTGAAAAGATATATTTTTTGAAAAATGTATAATATGTATAATCAAACAGACAAGCATGAATTCTATAAAAACATTATTATGTTGAAGCACTATTTTGAAAATATATTTTTAGAAAAATATTCTAACAATTTTGAAAAACAATTTTGAAAAATATTTTTCAACTCATTAGTCCTTATCATCTCACCCATTTTAGATGTATCAATACAACAAGCATGGTTGCCTTATAGGTGTATTGTGAGATGCTTGAATCATTTTTCTTAATTTATTATTAACTCTAAGATTTAATTGAAGCTTGTGTTAGATTTGAATTTGACAAGAAATAATTTGAATTTGAATTTCAGAAATTGGCTTCCAGGTCTTGGCGAGGCACTAGGCCTTCTTTGGCCGTAGCCTTATTGGATCATCAACCTTTCCTTGACAAAGCCTTTTAATGAAATTTCATTTTCAAAATTACTTTTTGAAAAATTCTAGTCTAACTAGTTTGGGTCTTGGATCGGTAGCTTCGGCTAGTTTCACCAGTCTAAAGAGACCAAGTAGAGTATACTTGACCTTATTAGAATTGGCTTCCCTAACGTATTATCATCTCACCGCCACCCAATACTAGGTTGATCAAGTTTCAATTATTCTTTTTCTTATAGCCGTTCTAATATATGCATAAAATTTAAATATGAATGACATGTCATATATTTAAAAGACGTAGCAAATGCATGGCATGACAATTATGCATGAATCAAACAATTTAAATCATTTTATTTAAGTTTCTAAAAATGTATCAAATTTCCGATTTGATACATGTCGTGTGAACCCGCGAATATGTCAACCCACTTTGACATATTTAATGTTATTAATTTTAATTGTTATAGTTTGGGTAAAGTTTTATTTCAGTTTGAGCTTAAGTTATTTAAGATTTTAGTTGGATTCAGGTTAATTAAGAATTAATTGAAGTTGAGTTAATTGATGTTGAATTAATTTAAGTTTGAATTGATTAAGATTTAAATTGAATTTAATTGATTCAATTAAGATTTAATTGAGTTTAATTGATTTGAATTTAATTTAATTTTAAATTAATTTGAATTTAATTTGAATTAAGATTTAATTTGAATTTAATTTAAGATTTAATTCGAATTTAGTTAAGATTTAATTGGAATTTAGTTAAGATTTAATTGGAATTTAGTTAAGATTTAATTTGAATTTAATTCGAATTTAATTTAATTTAATTTGAATTTAATTTAATTTGAATTTAATTTAATTAATATTTAATTCGAATTTAATTAAGATTTAATTAATTTGAATTGATAAGGTTATAATGATTAATTAATAGTTGTGGATTTAAATTCATCATTTTCATTATTTCGAAAATTTCTTCTTCATCTTTATCTATCTTTTCAAATTTTTCTAACAATTTGGATTTATTTGAACCTTTGTAATTTTTATTAATGATGGTCTTGATCTTAGATAGTTCCATATCCTCCTTATTCTCAAAATTATATCTTTTGGTATCCTCAAAGTAGGAGGAGTAATTTGGGTCACTAGTTAAGGTTTTGTAATAACTTTCAAGATTATCTATAGTTAAGTTATTATCTAGGAGAATTTCATCTTCAAGATTATCCTCAGAATTATCCTCAGATACATCTTCAATATTTTCAAGAAATTCAAAATTAATCTCTAGATTATCCTTAAGATTTTCAGAATTAACTTCTGGATTATCCTTAAGATTTTCTGAATTAATTTCTGGATTATCCTTAAGATTTTCAGAATTAATTTTTGGATTAAATTTATTTGAATTAAAATTATTAGAATTATCATTATCAGAATTTATTTTAGAAATCACTGAATTGATGTTCTGGATTAAATAGTTAATTTCGGATATTTCAGTCATATCTGTATTTTCTAATTTGACATGCAAAAAATTAGAACACTTAAGTGTATTGTCTGTTCATTGGTTACTCCTCCTTTGCTCCCCTTTGTCTGTTCATTGTATCATTGACTTAAGTGTATTGTCAAACATTAAAACACTTAAAGGAGAACATTATTGATGCAACTTACACCAACATAAACATCCAGCTGATGGTTTCTGATATCGAAAGAAAGTCTGAAACTAAAGTTTCTGAAGCGTATCCGATAGTTTCTGATATCTGATCGGTCCACAGACCGATCAGTGAGCTCACAGAATTCATTCTGTTCAGTCCCTGATCGATCCACAGACCGATCAGGGACCTCCCTGATCGGTCATCGGACCAATCAGGATTTGGCCTGATCGGTCATAAAGACCGATCTAGCAATTCTGCGAAAATCCACAGGAATTCCTCTGTGTTGGACCTGAACGGTCCACAGGCCGATCAGTGAGGATCACCAAACTCTTTGATCATTCCCTGATTGATCGGCACACCGATCAGGGGCTTCCCTGATCGGTCACCCGACCGATCAGGACCCAGCTAGACCAATCAGGAGGTTCCTTGATCGGTCTGGGTACCCCTGGATCGAACGGTTGATCCGATCTACGAATTAACTCTGGTTGGTGATCGGTCCACCAACCGATTTAATCACTCATCTACCCCATATCCTAAACCCTAGCCGACCCCCATCTGCGCAAATCACACCATCCTCTCTTCTTCCTACGAGTTCTTGCGACCCCCTTCTTCCTCATTCTTCCTGCGCATGAGCTTTCACTCTTGAGTTTTCGACGAGTCCTTCCTTCGGCGAGATCTTTGTTCTCTGGAGGTCAAGTGCTTGCGAGCTCTCTCTGTGCGTCAGCGAGTTTCTGAGTCTCTTTCCTGCTCAAGCTTTTGAGCTCATCTCCTGCGCAAGTTCTTGGAAGATCTGTGTATTCTTCTTCAAGCAAGCTCCAGCTTGGTCTGCATTTCTCCTTCTTGCGCAAGATTTCTGAGAGTTCTCTGAGAACCTTTTGTGCAACCTCTGAGCCTTCTTCTCCCAATCGATCAACTTCATGGCACCAAAGTAAGCATTTTGTGCGATTTTTATTTGATGATTATCCTATAATTTGTGATTTTGAGAACTAATCTTTAATCATCTTATGGTGTGATATTGCCGTGCCCTTCTCTCAATCCCACTCAACTTGGTCCTTTGGGTGTATGGTTGCCGTACCTTAATATCATTATGTTGGTTATGATTCATCTGATCAACTTACTTGTCGTGACCCTTAACCTCACTGATCAAATTTTTCATTGATCAAACCTTACCCTACATGATCAAATTTTTGTGTTCACGTCATCAATTCAATCTGTGCCATGACCTTGATTGTATTTGATCATTGTTTTTATATTATGATTCATCTGATCAATTCAATGTCGTGCCCTTAACTTCAAATTCTTTTCTTGTGCCGTGATTTTTAAATTCCAATTTGTTGCCGTGACCTTTTGTCAAACATTAGGAAATCTTCGAAGGGAAAGGAACCGGCCGAGAGGACCTCAAAGGGAAAAGGTCCTTCATCTTCTACACCCTCTCGTAGACCTGCACCCTCGAGTAGTCCTCGGTTTCTTAGTGCCTATTTCGAACAAAAATTCCTCAACACCTCCTTTAAACTTCTACCCTGTAGAACCGTGGACAAAACCTTTGTGTACGAAAACTGTCCCTCGGTTAAACAGATTATAAAGTTCTATAATATGGAATCCTTCCTGTTTCTTGAACGTGAGGTGAATATCGATTTGGTATCCAAATTCTATAACAACCTTTATCCCACTATTGTCAATCATTCTTTTCTACCCGAGTGGCCATGACAAATATAGAGTTTACTTACGCTAATTTCACTGAGTATCTGGGCTTTCGTCAATCGTCCAATCTCTATTCCCTCTTCCCTACCCTTCTAGTTCCTTTACCAGTTCCATTCTTGGAAGTCACCCCAGATTCCATTTATGAGTATTTTTTCGGTCACCCCAGGCCGAATGGTCTCGATGAGCTTGACAGTGACTTCCCTACTTTTGCTGCCCTCAGACTATCCCCTGTTGATTATGTTCTATTCAAGATAATCACCAACTGTATTCTACCCATTACCTCAAAACCTCTTGCTGAGATTCGCCCATTCCACTGTCTGATGCTCTATGGGATGCATCGTCAGTTGGATTTTGATATCATGAAGAGTATTTTTGAGTCCATCCTCTACTATAGAGAGCCCAACCGTCGCACCGTTTACATGCCTTTTGGACACGTTTACATGCCTTTTGGACACATTTTGCGATGCCATTCCACTTTCTGATATCACTGACTGGCTCCAGTCAGTCGGTGTCGATGTGTCTAAGGGTAGGACCATGTCGATGGTTCGGCAAGACTGCAGACTTGGTAAACGTGTGTTTGCCAAGTCTGGCATTGTTGTCTGACCTCAGGGCCAGGGCCTTCTATGGAAGGATGGGAGGGGGTTAGGGGAGTTACCATGAGCCGCCCACATACAGGTACCAGCAGCTCCGGCTGTACATCATGAGGCGCCCGCTGCAGCCGACAACGAGTACGAGCCAGATCCTGATCTCCGCTGGCAGGTCACAGAGCTGGAGCAGGCTATGCAGCACGAGTTTCATGTGTCCGAGCTCTGGCGACAGGGGATCAGCTCTGAGGTTCAGACTATCGACCGCAGATTACTCTCGATAGAGTCCGACATCTCTAGGATTCGTTTTGAGCAGCAGTCATGGATTGCGGAGTGGCGCGCTTGGGCAGCTAGTCATCCGTACCAGCCTACATTTCTTGGATTTGCGCCCTCCAGCAGCACTGCTCCGGGGAGCTTCCTGTTGGTGCAAGTTGCATCAATGATGTCCTCCTCTAAATGTTTTAATGTTTGACAATACACTTAAGTCAGTGATACATTGAACAAGAGAAGGGGAGTTAAGAGAGGAGTAACAAAATGGACCAAAGTGTTGGATCGAGAGAATCGATAGAGGAGGGGTGAATATCGAAAAGCGTTCGGATTTGAGATAGAGAAATTGCACAGCGGAAATTAAAAACAAAACCACGCAAACACAGATATTTTTACTTGGTTCGGAGCCTAGGTCGACTCCTACTCCAAGGCCCACGGTCGTTGACCGTTTTCTGCGGGCAATTCTATAAGTTCGCAAAACGGTTTACAAATCAATATTACAATTGCAGTATCGTAAACACAAAATTAAAAGATCGCTCTTTTGTTACCGACGTCCGAGGTAGATTGACTTTTCAGAGCGGAGGGACGTCGTCGGCTCGAGTTGGGAGGTTTCCGGAGCAGAGCGCGGGAGCAGAAGAGCGGCGAAGCGTTGAATCAATTCTTGTTCTGAAGCCTTGGTTCAAGGGTCCTTTTATAGCACCTGGGGGCGCCCGGAACGTCGGGGGCGCCCCCCCCCCCCCCCACGTGTCGGTCGATCCACTTCCTTCTCGGTCAGCTCTGATCCCTTAAAACTCGGAATCAAGCTTTGACCGGGGCGCCCGGATTGATCGTGTCAAAATCTTATCCTCTTGGCTTCGCTGGAGCTGCTTCGGAAGCTTTACCTGGGGGCGCCCGGAGTGCTGGGGGTGCCCGGGAGCACGGGGGCGCCCGGGACAGTAGCTGCAGAAGCAGTTCTTTGCTTCATGTGTTTTGTGTTCACCTTGGGGGCGCCCGGGACACTCCGGGCGCCCTGGTCAGCTGTTGCCTCACTCCTTTGAGGCTCTCTGAGCTGCAGACACTCGTTCCTTCGGTCCTGCATCCAGGGTTAGTCCAAAACACCATAAAACAATAAGATGTTAGTTTATACAGACTTAGCTGTCTTGGTTCTGACTTTGGGCTTCCAAAATGGAGCCCTAGGTCGAACCGACGCTTACTGTTCCCTCGACGGGGAACGCGTCCTCACCTACTCCTCTCGGGAGAATTTACCTGATGCCAACCGGCTCCTCCGGTTGGACTTTTGCCCAGCAGTCTTTCGCCAGGTCTTGGATACCAAGCTGTCCTTCGCCCGGTGCCTAGCATTCCTTCGCCAGGTCTTCAGTCCCAAGCTGTCCTTCGCCTAGCGCCTAGCAGTCCTTCGCTAGGTCTTGGTGACTAGCAGCCCTTCGCTAGTTGCCTAGCAGTAGTCCTTCGCCAGGTCTTGGATACCAAGCTGTCCTTCGCCCGGTGCCTAGCATTCCTTCGCCAGGTCTTCAGTCCCAAGCTGTCCTTCGCCTGGCGCCTAGCAGTCCTTCGCTAGGTCTTGGTGACTAGCAGCCCTTCGCTAGTTGCCTAGCAGTCCTTCGCTAGGACTTGGTGACTAGCAGCCCTTCGCTAGTTGCCTAGCAGTCCTTCGCTAGGGCTTGGTGACTAGCAGCCCTTCGCTAGTTACCTAGCAGTCCTTCGCTAGGGCTTTGTATCCTGGCAATCCTTCGCTAGGTGCCTAGCAATCCTTCGCTAGGGCTTTATTTCCTGGCATTCCTTCGCCAGGTGCCTAGCAGTCCTTCTCTAGGACTTTGTCTCTGTACACTTGAGTAACTTTATTAGATCACAAATAACACTTAACTTTGAATCCTTTGCCAATATCAAAACAAGGTTCGATATGGTGCTTCCTGCACCAACACAAAGTCCTAGTGAATCTAGGCAATAAGTCCTGGTTCGAAAAATTGGGCACTAAGTCCTGATTGAGGATTGGGCACTAAGTCCTGGCAAAGGGCTGGGCACTGAACACCTGCTCGGAAGGTGGGCACGAAGTCCTTGTCGAGGACTGGGCAAGAAGACATGGCCGAGGGTTGGGCACTAAAGTCCTAGTCGAGGACTGGGCAAGAAGACCTGGCCGAGGGTTGGGCACCGAAGTCCTAGACTTAGGGTTTGGGCACGAAGTCTTGGTCCAAGGGATTTAGCAACTTAGCTGAGCGATGACTAAGGACAGAAGTAGAGATGGATAGCATTCGGACGTCTCGAGATCCAAGAGTATCGGAAGCTAAGCTAAAGTCCACCCGAAGGACTGGGTGGCAACCGGCTTGGGGGTGGGAACTTGCGTCAGTTCGACCTAGGGTTTCATGGAAATCCGAAGTCAGAACCAAGTCCTTAAGGTTAAGATTGTGTGTGTATTTGCTGTGTATTTGTATATCTTGCAGGTACCTAGAATCGAAGACAAAGCAAGCAAACAATACACTACACGCCTGAAAGCAGGGAAGCCAGGCGCCCCCATGGAATCAGGCGTCCCCATCAATAGGGGTGCATGACTCAAAGAACAAAAGTGGCAGTTCGTGAAGAAAGCAGAATAGGTTCCCATTCAGGCGCCCGGGATGATACGGGCGCCTAAGTTGAAACCTGTATTTGTTGTTTCGAGTTCGAAACACAGATAAGCCTTCACTCAGGCATCTAGGAGGTCCGAGGTGCCCTGGTCAAAGGTTTTATCAGCTGCGGCGAGGTCGGCGTGGGAATAAGGTTTGACCAAGTCTATAGGGGCGCCCCCAATGTAACAGGCGCCCGTATGAAGCCTATAAAAGGGGCCTCGACCCCTCTGCTTCAAACACAACTTTCCACAGCAATTCTGATCATTCTGACTGACGACAACGCGCTAAAGACGAGGCTCTACGACCGGGAGGCTCCAGGAGGAAGTGCGCGGCACTTCGAAGGTCCAGATCAGCCGAGTTTCAAATCCTTGTTGTTCGGTTTGCTTTTATTAATCCGCACATAATTAATTATCTTTTGATTGTACTTCTGCACTGTAAGACGGGTTTACTCCACCTCCGGAAATTCTGAAAAGGAGACCAATAGTGGACTCACGCCGAGTACATAGGTCGTGGACGTACTGACCCAGGGGGGTCGAGAACCAAGTAAATAAATCCCACGTGTCTGCTGTGTCTGTTTGTTTTATTCGTTCTGTTTTACTTTTCCGCTGCACTAACGCTCTGAGTCTAGAACGATCGACGAGTTTTCTACGAAGTTTTTCATGGTCGATATTCACCCCCCCCCTCTATCGACGACACCGGTCTTACAAGTGGTATCAGAGCCAGGCCGCTCTTCACCGGACTAACCGCCGACGGAGCAACGACGCCAAGAGTTGAGGGGGAGCCCAGGGGTGAATCAGGTATATTTTATTCGAAATTTCAATTTTTAAATTTCATGTTATATGCTTCACATGCAGGGAGAGAGGACACTATAAAAATTAGTGCCCTACTCGTAAGAATCGTTTCTCACCGGCGGCAACGGAGACACCAGCGCCAGGAGTCCGGAGAGATAAAGGTCACATCAAATGCTTCAAGTGTGAAAAGTACGGACTCTACAAGAACTAGTGTTCGGCGAAGGTACAAAAAATTTACATTCCAAATATTTCAAAATTCCTGCACTGCCTTATGATAATATAGTTAATTTTTCTCATAAATTAGAATTATTGCATAGTCAAGTTAATATCTTGCATGATCAGTAAGAAAATGTAAATAATTCTAAAATATCATAAATCAATTGTTTAATTTTTAGTGACAATTTAATGATTTCTGAAATTAATTCTAACAATATTAAAAATAATTATGATAATATTAATTCTGAAATTAAATCTGTTATTCCAGAAAATCATAAGGATAATTCTAAATTCAAATCTGATAATTTTAATTCAGATAAATTTAATCCTAAGGATAAATCTGAATTCAAATTTGAAAATTATTTAGATAATTACGAATTCAAATTTGAAAATCCTTTGTATGAATCTGAACTCAAATTTGAAAATCTTAAGGATAAATCTAAACTCAAATTTGAAAATCTTAAGTATAAATCTGAATTCAAATTCGAAAACCTTAAGGATAATTCTGAAATCGAATTTGAAAATCATAAAAATATTCCAAAGGATAATCCTGAATCTAATAATAAAATTATTGAGGATAATTTTGAAATTCTTGAGGATATTTCTAAGGATATTTCTGAGGATAGTGGAGATGATGTATCTTTAGATAATAATTTAATTATTCTCTTGGATAATCCTGAATAATTAACTAGTAGCTCATTTTACTCCACCTACTTTGAGGATATTGAAAGATCTAATTTTAAGAAGGAGATGGAATTTTCTAAGATAAAGACCATAGTTAATAAAAATCACAAAAGTTCAAATAAATCAGAATTACTAGAAAAACTTGAAAAGAGAAATAAGGATGAGTCAGAAATTTTCGAAATAATGAAGATTATGAATTTAAACCCACAACTGTTAATTAATCATTTCAACCTTAATTATTCAAGTTTTAATTAATTAATTCAAATAAAAATTAATTCAATTCAATTTAATTAAATATTAATTAATTCAAACTTAAATTAATTCAATTAAATCTTAATTAATTCAATTAAATCTTAATTAATTCAAACTTAAATTAATTCAATTAAATCTTAATTAATCAATCTTAATTAATTCAAATTAAATCTTAATTAATTCAAACTTAAATTAATTCAAATTAAATTTTAATTAATTCAAACTTAAATTAATTCAATTAAATCAGAGTTAATTCAAACTTAAATTAATTCAGTTAAATCTTAATTAATTCAAACTTAAATTAATTCAATCTTAATTAATTCAAACTTAAATTAATTCAATTAAATCTTAATTAATTAAGCCTTAACTAATTCAAATTTAAGTAATTCATAATTAATTCAAATCTAATTAATTCTTAAGTGACTTAAACTCGAATTAAATAAAATCTTACCCAAACCGTAATAATTAATTTAATAAAATTAAATATGTCAAAGTGGGTTGACATATTCGCGGGTTCACACGATATGTATCAAATCGGGAATTTGATACATTTTTAGAAACTTAAATAAGATAATTTGAATTGCTTGACTCATGCATAACTGTCATGCCATACATATGCAATTTTCTTAAAATATATGTCATGTCATTCATGTTTAATTTTATGCATAATTTAGAATGGTTATAGGAAAAAGATTATTTGAAACTTGAACAACCTAGTATTGGGTGGAGGTGAGATGATAGTACGTTAAGGAAGCCATCTTAGCGGAACTAGCCGAAGCTACCGATCCAAGACCCAAACTAGTTAGACCAAAATCTTTCAAGGAGTAACTTGAAGATGAATTTTCTATAAAAGGCTTTGTCAAGGAAAGGGTTGATGATCCAATAACGCTACGGCCAAAGACGGCCTAGTGCCTCGCCAAGACCTGAACGCCAATTACTGAAAATCAAATTCACTTTACTATTATCAGATTTGAATCTAACTCAAGCTTCAATTAAATCTTAGAATTAATAATAAATTAAGTAAAATAATTCAAGCATCTCACAATCCACCTATAAGGTAACTATGCTTGCTGTATTGAGACATCTAAAATGGGTGAGATGTTAAGGACTAATAAATTGAAAAATATTTTTCAAAACTGTTTTCAAAATTCCTAGAATATTTTTCTAAAAATATATTTTCAAAATAGTGCTTCAACATAATAATGTTTTTATGGATTTCATGATTGTCTGATTGCTAATATATTATATGTTTTCAAAAATCATACCTTTTTGAAAATTGTTTGACTCACACAATTAGACACAAGCCTCTTAGGAGAACACTAAAATTCCTTAAGGCACTTAGATGGAGTCAAATGGTGTCGGATACAGGGGGAGTTTTTTTTTCTTTCCTTCTTTCTTTTAAAAATACTTTTCGAAAATTGTGCTTTAAATTATTATTACTTATGTTTTCGAAAAAGGCTTATGTTTAAAAAAAATTACCTATTTCTTTGACTTTGATAAACCCTAAAGACACAGAGGAAGGTCCACTTCATGATCTATAAGGACTCCTAGGATGTGTCAGATTTAGGGGGAGTCTGAGTCAAACTTCTGAAAAGTTTTTTATTTTTTTTGAAATTATTAGATAATTCTTTTGATCTGAACTAAACCCTAAAGACTTAGAGGAAGAGTACTTGTGGTCAACAAGCTTCCTAGGACTAGGTCAAATTTAGGGGGAGGTCAAATTAAAAGAATTATTTAATAACATGTTTTCATATCTTCAAAATCTTGCCGAAAATATAAGTTTTTAAAAATACTATTATTCTATTTTTAAGAATTTTTGTGGCTTATGAAATTATTTTTGAAATAATATTTACATGGGTTGGAGAATTTCCAGGACACTTAGAAAAATGTCCTTGTAGTCAACAAGGTTTCCTAGGATTGCGTCAGACTGGAAGATAAACCAAGTCAAGTAAAATATTGTGTCTTCAAAAGTTTATACATTTTTCAAAATGTAAGCATACTATCCTTTTGGATTATCAAAATTCTGTTTAAAAATAATATTTACTTGAGTTTGAAGAATTTCCAGGACACTTAGGAAAATGTCCTTGTAGTTAACAAAGTTTCCTAGGATTGTGTCAGACTGGAAAAGGAACCTAGTCAAGTAAAATATTATGTTTTCAAAATGCATAATACCTTTAAAAAAAATACTTATATTTTTCAAAGTCTAATTTTTTTTTCAAAAGTATATAATTTTTCGAAAAGTACTTAGTTTTATACTATGCCTTCAAAAATTACACTAAGTATTTTCAAAAAGAACCAAAGGTTTCCATTGTTGGTGCAAGTATTTTTGGTGTTTTTTGATGTATGACAAAGGGGGAGAGATACGCCTTAAGTTAGAAATTTATTTTCTTTTCTCTTTCCAAAGGATCAAAAAATCAAAATGCTTTTCAAAAAGGGGGGAGAGTGAAAGTTAGAATTTTTTTTTCCTATTTTTCCCTAGAGGATCAAAAATGGATTTTCAAAACTTAGATCAGTTTTTTCATTTGATCCCAAGAGTTAAAGTTTAGCTCTTTCAACCAATCTAACTTAAGATATTGTCAAACATCAAAAAGAGAGAGATTGTTGGTGCAAGTTGCATTAGTGATGTCCTCCTCTAAGTGTTTTAATGCTAAACAATACACTTAAGTCAGTGATACATTGAACAAGAGAAGGAGAGTTAAGAGAGGAGTAACAAAATGGACCAAAGTCCTAGTGAATCTAGGCAATAAGTCCTGGTTCGGAGAATTGGGCACTAGGTCCTAATCGAGGATTGGGCACTAAGTCCTGGCAAAGGGCTGGGCACCGAAGCTTTCTCGGAAGGTGGGCACGAAGTCCTGGTCGAGGACTGGGCAAGAAGACCTGCGGATAAGTGTATCCGCAGCACACGAATATACACTGCGAAAAATTACATTCGCAGCGAGTGGCTGCGCGCTGCGGATATGTGCATCAGCAAATAAGCCCACATATCCGCAGTGTATATTTGTATGCTGCGGATACTAATATATTCAATATAATTATAATCTCACATATACACATCTTACACAATTTGATAATTCAATAAATATACCACATCACATATCTCAATTAACAACATCCAAAACTAAAACATTTCTATCACAATTAATCAACAACACCACACTTTACCAAAATAGCATTTCACTTACTAGCAAAAATCATTACAAATTAGTCATAAGTCTAAAATAACTGTGTAGCAAAAAAAAAATTACAAGCTAGTCATAAGTCTAAAATTAGTAACTCAGTCAAAAACTATAAACTTAGATAACCAAGCAACTGTGCTTCCTATTGCATCTTCGAGAAACAATATTTCATCATTTGGTCGAATGAGGTCCAGCTTGTTCACAAACACCCTATCAATCCAAACTTTCCAACAAGCTCCACCAAGAGGAACGTGATGCACTTTTACTTTGGGATCTGTGGATGCAATTCGACCTTCTGCAATAACTCCGTCAATGCTCCAATGAAGTAGCTTATATTTAGTATTATCAATGATATCTTCATGACTCATGTTCTTTAGTTGTAACTGTGTAATCAAATTTCAAGTGGCATGATACAACATTGCTAACCTTGGTGAAAGCAACCCGAAAGAAAGGCATGCTGATGTCGCAAAACTCAAGATACAAGCTGAAGTAGCCTCCTGTAAGTAACAGATAAAATGGCACATTATTCAAAAATAAGAAAATAAAATTAAACAAAATTATCATTCATGAGCAAGTACAATTGTTCATCAATATCATTAAAGAGAGAAAGCAAAAAATACATTGAATTAATACTTGTTTCAGATATCATGTAACTTCGATCATAGCTCATCACCTCTATAAATATACTTGAAGATAGCTTACAAATCAACAGAAGGATATCCAACTCAATTATTATATCGAACCATTTCAAAAATTAAAAACCAATGCTTGTTCAACAGTAATTTTAGCGGTAATATATACTTTTTTCCATAACATGTCAGCTTTAAAAGAAGCAAAGGTATCGGTTAAAGGGTAATATATACTTTTTTCCATAACATGTCAGCTTTAAAAGAAGCAAAGGTATCGGTTAAAGGGCATACCATCCCATTAAGGTTCTTAATTCTTTCATTCGTTTTACTAGTAGGGAAAATTGGCTGATACGGACATACGACACAAGTGATGGAACTGCTGACTTTTTGAATGGAAGATTCTTCCACCAAGTAAGGTTACTGCTTTCCTTGTGTTCTGGATTGTCAAAAAGTTCTCTCTGCAGGACGTGTAACTCAAAACGATCCTCATACATCGAGATAATAGACTCGAAGTTCTCCTGAAGCCATTGGTTCAGTAGAACCTGTAAACAACAATTTTGAAATTAACAACTAATACAAAAATAAAAATAATAAAAAGAAGAAAACTTTCCTGCTAATAACAATGATGTCCTCATTTCATCCATCATTTTTACAGTGACTAGATCAAATAACAGGAATTTAACTGAACCATTAACGCAATGCCAGGAAAAACATTGCCA
The DNA here is from genome assembly GCA_024364735.1 of Boesenbergia rotunda. Lineage (NCBI taxonomy): Eukaryota > Viridiplantae > Streptophyta > Magnoliopsida > Zingiberales > Zingiberaceae > Boesenbergia > Boesenbergia rotunda. The sequence continues at coordinate 227,549 of JAGFNQ010002276.1, forward strand.
AACTCTTTTTTTTCCTTGGTACTAAGTAGCATATAAAGGGAATCTGAAACAAACACTTATGCATAACAAATCAACAACAAAACATTAAAGATGTTAAGGACAAATTCACTTTAGTCCCATACCTCATTCCGTAGCTTTTGAAGTGTTCTAGTGGACATCGAACATAAAGTTAAGCCAAAGCCATTCATCTCTGAAGAAACATCACTGTCAATTGAGATGAGTTCCACGTATATGCTAGCTATGGTATTAGCCAACATCACGATCATGTCTTCTAAAATGTCAGCTCCATGTTGTGGCAGAAGCTTACTATCGTAATAGCACCAAGGACTGGCTAAAGGATAAAAAAGGGTACAGGTAATGTATTGCAATCTGATTAGAGTAGAGAAATCTTTGGTAAAAGAGATTATTTCTACGTGAAGTTGATTGTCAAAGGCAATGTGGATTGAAAAAAAGACAAAAAACAATGAAAAAGTGTTATACAAAGGTAAAGAATAGAGAACTAGAGAATGAAAAAGGTGATGTACTGTAATAAGTGTTATCAATAACAAAGGTAATGGTCTACAAAAGTGTTATCGATGACAAAAGTAATGTATTGCAACCTATAATAAGTGTTCTGCAAAGGTTATGTTGGTTGACAAAACAATAACAAAGTTTACATTTTGACATGTTAGCAAGTTGGCATATCAAATTATAGATATCATAACAGTATTTTCTGCAGGTTCATTTATTTCCATAAAAAACACAATTACAACTGAAGGTTTTGACTGTTTAAATAAACAAACAATGAATCAATTTATCATATATGTAACAAATGCATAATGTAAAGAATTAGAGAAAAAAATATAATCCAAGGCAAAAAGCTACAAAAACTATAATAATACCTAGGTGAACCAAATCTAAGAAAGAATATCATGTCTGAATATAGTTCACTTTTGCCCGCTCTATTTATGTTTTGTAATATTCTGTCATCTTCCTTCAATTTACCAATAATTTTGGAAGGTAGATTCTGAAACAGAAATGATGATGTCAGGGAGTATGAAAATTAGAAACCTAAAACATGGAGGCACTTGATTCCAGCCACTCTATACCTCATTGGATTCTCCAATTTCGAGGTTGAATTCTACTCTGAGCCATTCCATGCAAACTGGTAAAATTACTCCTCTTACAATTTTTGATGAAATTTCTGACCAGACATCACGGGTAACAAATTTACTATTTTCGGAGATAGCATTGACCTGCCATTACAGTTTAGAATCTTAAATTATATCTACATCCTGGAGAACTTGTAAGTACACCTAATAAGCAAGAGAATAAGAAATGTAATAAATCAGTCAGTGTTAAGCTAACAGAAGCTTCTGATATCACATTTTTAACTCAGCTCCAGACTACCAATTGGAGCAATAATGTTTACTACCCCAGATATTAGGACTTAAGCAGGAATTAACACTAACTCAGGCATTCTCAAAAGCAATGAAGATAACAAAATCTTCCATCTTGTTTTTCAGTTTTTTCTGCAATCTTTGTTTGCTAAACATTAAGAGGAACACTCAAGATGACCTCAAACAAATCTTTGTTCTCTAATCACTTCTACTTTCCTTGGACCAACGGTAAAGCTCCAGAAAGCCTACATAAAGTTTTAACTACGTTTCCAAAAAGCCCAAACAACAAATATACATCAGTCTTTCAGAACAAAAACTAACCTGGAAGCCCTAGCGCAGCCCGAATAAGCTACCGTGAGTATTTCAGAGAAGATGGCGCAGTCTTTCAAGAATCCCTAGGGCGGGAGTCTGCCGGCGTCTGTGAGGAGGAAGCGGAGAAGATGGCGCAAACAGAGGCGGCGTCTGTGAGCAGGAGGGGAGAAGATGGCGCTGAGGAGTTTGCGAGGAGGTGGAGAGTCGAGCGATGAGGAGGGCGATGATTTGAGGCGGGATCGCGATGGTTTTGGGAAAGAAACGGCAGAAAGAGAAATAAAGAGGGCGCGGCGCGATCGCGATGAGGGAGGTGCGAGAGATTTGGGAGAGAAATAAAATAAGGAAATAAGGAAAAAAATAAAAAATAAGAAAAAAAGGAAAAAAAAAATAAGGAAAATAAAAAATAATAAAATAATAAAATAATAAAAAATAATAAAACAGAAATACTGAAAAAGAAAAAAATAAGAAAATAATGGGGAAAAAGAAAATAAGAAAAATAATAAAATAGTGATTATTTGTAATTTTATTTGTAGCATATCACATATAATAAATAGATGCATTGCAGCGTACTAATTTTTGTAAGCTGTCGTTGTTATTATTTATTCGCAGCGTACGTTAATATGCTGTTAATAATAACATTAACAGCTTGCTTTTAATGTATACTGTTGATGCTTCTTCTTTTAAAAAAATGTATGGTATTAACAGCGCACATCAATATGCATGCCGTTAATAATACTATTAACAACATGCTTTTAATCTGCGATGTTAATAACACGCTGCGGAAAAGTATTTTTCTTGTAGTGTTTACTTTTTGAAAAAGGAGATGAAGTTTTGAAATTTGAAAAAAAAAAATTAAAACCTTCTTTTCTCTCCTTTCCAATCTCTCCCCCTTTGCCATATATCAAAAATATAGCAAGAAAAATAAGTAATCAAAGTAAGGTGCTGTACTGAACCAATTCTAAGTCTAAACTGAACCAAATCAATTTGAATTTCCTCTTTCGAGTCCTATCAAACCCAGATAGCTACTCACTATGCTGTTATAAATAGTAGCTTTCGCTAGGGTTAGTCAAGTTAAGTGATCTGATCAAGTTGGATTTTCTAAACTTGACACTTAACATGATTACTGTTTAGTTGGTATTTAGTGTCCCAATTATTACAGATGCACTGACTTATAGCATCTTGAATCAAGGCAAAGACCTAAGCATCTCAACCCATTCTAGGTTATCAATCAAAAGTACCCTAAGGTGCTTGTGAGACGTTGGCTTCTAGATCTATAGGTGCATGTAGTTCTAGGGTTAGGGCTTAGGCTTAGTCCATTTGCGAAAAAGCCCTAGTTCTGAAGGGGGTAATTTTATTATTTTTTTTAAAAAAAACTAAATCAGAAAAATCATTTTAAATAACATAATTAAAATAAAGACATGATTTTGCAGAAAATAAAATAGTTTTTGAAAAAAATATTATTAGAGCAGTCCTATTCTACCAAGCATAACTTTAACTACCTTCTTAGTGAGCTGAACTCAGATTCAGGTAGGGGTTTGGTGAAGATGTCAGCTAAGTTAAATTTTGAGTCTACATGCTTAAGGATTATCTCACCCCTGGCTACATGATCTCTTACGAAGTGGTGTTTGACTTCTATGTGTTTAGTTCTAGAGTGTTGGATTGGGTTCTTAGTTAGATTAATTGAACTTATGTTATCAATGTAGACCTGGGTTTGGGTTGAATAGTACGGCGTTTTCTAACATAATAAGAAACATGCATTTAAGGAGCGAAATAATAATAAAGAAATTAACTTTAAATGCACAAAAATGATACCGAGGAGCCCTGGTCGAAGTTAGACGTTTGAGGGCGTGAGAGGGATTTCTGGGCACCTTGGGAGGAGAAGAGTTAGAGAAGAGAGTTTGTTTTGAGGTGGCAAATGAAGGGGGTTTCGGTGGCTTTATATAGGGGTTGGTCAGGCGCCCGGGAGGAATCGGGCGCCTGGAGTCAGGTGTAAGCTGCCAAATGCAGTGTTTTCGGTTTTGACACTGTCCTTGTGGCCGCCCGTGAGGACCCGAGCGCCTGGAGTTAACAGCCATGCGTGGCAGCTTTTGCCGCCTTGAATTGACATAAAGGCCTAGGTGCCCGATAGGTCACGGGCGCCCAGGTTAGATGGGAATGTTGACAGCTTTTGCTGTCTTGGTCGAAGAGAAAGGGAGTTGGCGCCCGAGTTGACCGTTGTTTGACCATTGACCAGTTTGACTGTTTGACCAGATTTTGACTATTTTGACCTGATTTGACTCTAATGACCAACCAACAATCAAGTCAATTCAACTCTAAATTCAATGTTTTTATTTGACCACATTACAGAAACTAGATTTTGAGTTAAGTCCTAACTATCTCACCCGGTATATAGTTATCAATCACGTTAACTAATAGGTTTTTGTGAGACAGGTTTTATTAGAAGTAAAGATTTTATTTTAAAAAACTATGATTAGTTTTGAAAAATTAAATTAATTTTGAAAAACCAATTAATTATGCTTTTAAATTTATTTTTGAAAACAATGGTTGAATCTAAGATTAATTGAAATCTGTGTTAGATTCAAATCTGACAATAGTAAAGTGAATTTGATTTTCAATAATTGGCTTCCAGGTCTTGGCGAGGCACTAGACCTTCTTTGGCCGTAGCCTTATTGGATCATCAACCCTTTCCTTGACAAAGCCTTTTATTGAAAATCCATTTTCAAGTCACTTCTTGAAAGATTTTGGTCTAACTAGTTTGGGTTGGATCGGTAGCTTCGGCTAGTTCTGCCAAAATGGCTTCCCTAACGTACTATCATCTCACCTCCACCCAATACTATGTTATTCAAATTTCAGTTAATCGGTTTAGTCCTTAATCTAACCAGTCCTAGGTCTAAGCATGATAAATTGTAGAAAATAAATAAACAAGCAATCATGCAATTTTACAATAAGAAAAAGAATTTATTTAACTATAAAAATGGTTTTTAAGTTGGCTCCCCATGGACTAAAGTCACGGTAATGATTAGGCAAGATATGAATCTTGTCCTTGGGTCTCCAATACTGGTTTGGTCCAGCTTGGTTGCTCAGGCAAAGTTTGGGTACCCATGCCTGAACTTTGGGTCTAGACTGATTCAGTACAGCATAATATGACCTTTGTCTAGCCTTGGTTCGATACCTCAACCCAGATCGATTTAGAACGGACTTCTATTTTCCAAGGATCATGTCAAGACCCTTGGAACCCGAAGTGAATCGTTCCAAAGCTTCTCTAAGGTCTTTGACTTGAGTTTTCAAGGAGGAGTTCTCTTTCTCTAGTTTTTCAACTTGAGTAGAAGTTCCGTCTTGAACCTTCTCAGTCAAAAATCTAGAGTCAGCATCCTCTTTCAGGAGTTTTACTTCCTGTCGGAGAGACTCGACTCGAATTTTGGCTTTCACCAAGTTACTAGATAGGTAAGCAATTAATTCAGCTAATTCAGCTTTTGAATAACGTTCTTCCGAAGCAGTCAGGACGAGCAGGTTCGATTATGGGGCCTCTTCTTCTTCTTCGGATGAAGACTCGTCCCATGTTGCTTGAAGGGCCTTCTTCCTTCTTGTCTTCTTGGCTTCTTTCAGATTATGGCACTCCGATTTGAAGTGTCCCTTCTTGTTGCATTCGAAGCACGTTACGTTGGATTTGGTCTTGGATGGTTCGGTTGGAACATCCTTCTTTCGACTGGCTTTCTTCTGTTGGTCTGATTCTTCAATTCCTTGTAATAGTCCCGGGCTAGCCGAAAAAGCTTGGGTTGATCCCCTTCGCTGTCTTCTGAGTCTGAGTCTGAGTCAGACTCGGGTGCAGGTTGAGACTTCTTCTTGACCACCTTTCCTGTTTTGCCTGCAACAAAAGCAATGTCTTTCTCGGCTAAGGTGCAGTTAGTCTGCTCATGTAATTCAAGTTCAGAAAATAAATCGTCTAATTTGATTTTAGAAAGATCCCTTGAAACTTTGTACGCATCTACCATAGATGCCCACAAAGTATTTCTTGGGAAGGAGTTTAGGGTATACCTGATCAGGTCACAGTTTTCTACCTTATGACCGATTGTATATAGACCGTTCATCAACTCCTAGATTCTGGCGTCAAGCTGGGCTGCTGACTCGCCGTCGTTCATTTTGATTGTGTATAACTTGTTTAGCAGTAGGTCCCTCTTGCTGATTCGGGTGTCGGAGGTTCCTTCGTGCAATTCAATTAACTTACCCCAGAGTTCCTTTGCACTGTTGAAAGGTCCCACCTGGTTCAGCTCTTCTTTGGTTAGACCGCATTGGAGTGTCTGGGTCGCTTTAGCATCAGCCTCGATTTTCAGCGAGGCGTCCCATTCTGTGTAAGGCCGTGCCACTCCTTCAACATTTTTCAGGATTTCCAAACTAGATTGGATTATTATCCACATGTTCATCTGAGTTTTCAGGTGGACTTCCATCCGACTCTTCCAGTAGGAGAAGTCCTCCCCACTGAAGAGTGGTGGTTGGCTGTACTGAAACCCTCTTGCATGGTCATTTAGAAATTTTGAAATAATAACAACAAAAAACTGTCCCAAGACTTGGTCTTGGATTAGCAGTGCGGGAATAAGATATTTAAAGGAAATTATCGAGTGATGTTGCACCAACCTCGATTAACGATAAAAATTCGATTGAAAAAGAAATTAAAAACTTCGTAAAAATACAAAAAAACTCCCAAATTGGTGGTTGCACCAAATTTGAGCTACCCCGCTCTGATACCACTTGTTGGATCGAGAAAAACGATAGAGGGGGGTGAATATCGTTAAAACTTTTTCTTCGAATTAGGGAAAGAGTAAATGCAGCGGAAAACAAAACAATTACACAAAGAACACAAGTCTTTTACTTGGTTCGGAGTCGCGGTCGGCTTCTACTCCAAGGTCCACGGTCCTTGACCATTTACTGCGGGCAATTCTATAATCGCGCAAAGGTTTACAGATTTTGATACAAGAATATTGGAGTAAATAACAGAATTACACTTTTTGTTACCGACGCGCGGTGTGGATCGTACTTCGGAGCAGAGGGTCATCGTCAGCGCTGAAATCTCGAGATCGGAGTTTGTCGAAGCAGAGCACTTGAACGAAAAGCTTGGAAGCGTTAGAAAGTTGTGTTGTTGAAGCCTTGGGGTCGAGCCCCTTTTATAGTGCTTCTGGGGGCACCTGATTCGCTGGGGGCGCCTGACACGTGCCTTCAGATAGGAGAACCTTCATCCGCAGCTCGGTCAGTGCTATCCCCTTATAATCGGCCTCTGGAGCTGACTGGCGCGCCCGGGACCTCCTGGGCGCCTAGCTTGACTAGGTCTGCTGGCTTCATGGTTGATTTGCTTCGATTATCTCTTTGGCATTGACCTTGGGCGCCCGGGACCTCCTGGGCGCCTAGCCCAGTGTGATTTCGAAGCGATCTTGCTTAACTGCTGCATTGGCCTTTTACCTTGGGTGCCCAGGACCTCCCCGGGCGCCTAGCCCTGTTTTCTTCCCCCTTCCTTTGGGGCGTTCTGAGCTGCAGAAACACAGTCCTTCGGTCCCTGCAATCAAGGTTAGTTCCAACATAGACAAAGCAAGAATATTAGTTAATACTTACAGCCGTAGCTGTCTTGGTTCTGACTTCGAGTCTCCCAAATGGAACCCTAGGTCGAACCGACGCCTACTGTTCCCTCGACAGGGAACGCGTCCTCACCTACTCCTCTCAGGAGAGTTCACCTTTTGCCAACCGGCTCCTCCGGTTGGACTTTTGCCCGATCCACCTGACCAAGTTTTCGTGCCTAGTCCTTGACCAGGACTTCGTGCCCACCTTCCGAGCAGGTCTTCGGTGCCCAGCCCCTTGCCAGGACTTCGTGTCCAGTCCTCGACCAGGACTTCTTTGCCCATCCCTTTGCCAGGACTTCTAGCCTAGTGTACCTAGGGTTTCTTCCAGCACACTTAGGAAACACATTAGAACACAATAACATCTTAACTCTTGAACCCTTTGCCATTATCAAAACCCAGGTTCGACTTAGGTGCTGCCTGCACCAACTGGCACGACTCTCGGTGAGTGAAGCCGGGTTACGGAAACCACAATGAGTGAAGCCGGGTCCTAGTGAGTGAAGCCAGGTGATGGAAACCCTGGTGAGTAGAGCCAGGTGAAGGAAACCCTGGTGAGTGAAGCCGGGTCCTAGCGAGTGAAGCAAGGAGACCGAAACCCTAGTGAGTGAAGCCAGGTCCTAGCGAGTGAAGCTCGGTTGAATGAAGTCCCGGTTAGTGAAGCGGGGCACGGAGTCTTGGTCCGGGGGACCAGGATGAGTCAGAGAAGGCTAGGGAGCCTGTTCTCTTGACTTAGGGTTGAATTGGTCGAAGCTGGATCGATCTGGAGACCGATCAGGGAGTTGGCACAAACTCCCTATTATGGATCAGTCTAGTGACCGATCCAGAGATGTCTGATCGTTCTGGTGAACGATTAGAGAGAGAGCAAATCCTTCTGTGCGGCTCTTGATCGTTCTGGTGAACGATCAGGGAGAGGACAGAAGGTTTTGGCTTGGTCTCTGATCGATCTTGTGAACGATCAGAGAAGGGACAGTAAGTTTCCTGAGAAACCCTTGATCGGTCTCCACGACCGATCAAAGGCACTCTGGACCGATTAGGCTGGGTCCTGATCAGTCCAAGAGTAACCTGATCGGTCACCGTGACCGATCAGGGAACACCCTAATCGGTCAGGTGACCAATCAGGCCAGGATTTACCCCAAAGCTGGCGTTTTCTCCAGCAATGTGGTAGATCGGCCACTGTGACCGATCCACATCCCTAATCGTTCAGTGTGACCGATCAGGGAGACTCTAGATCGATTAGGAGGCGGCCTGATCGATCAAGGTCATCTCTGATCGGTCTGTGGACCGATTAGTAGCTTAACTTTAATTTGAAAACGATGTCAGACGCTCTGATTTGCTTCTGAACACTACTATATCTGCTCTGATTCTTCTGGTATTTGATTCTCCATTGATTTGTTGTGCTAAACATCTGCTAAGTGTGCAGGTAATGCAGGGATTACTCAAGGAGGGTCAACCGGAGTCTTTCACTACGTCAGTTTTGGCTGTTTTCCCATCGCAGGATGCAACGTCTTCTGGCGCGAGCTGGCAATGGCTGGGAAGCTGACGAACTGACCTGGGGCTCGACTGGAGAGGGTTCAGGGAGTCCAGATGAGGTCAGGGGTAGCTGAGGCTATTGTAGATGAGCAGCTGGTGAGCTGCAGAGGAGCGTCTGGTGACCTGGCGATGGGCAGCAGGTTTAAGAGTTGGCTGGCGAAGAGGAGAAGTAATCTCACAAGCGAACAACTCTCATCATTCCAAAAAACCTCAATCGAACTCTTGCAATCACTCTGATCCTTGAAGCAACCTGTTGAGACACTGCAAACTTGAGTGCTTGGAAGAGGTAGAGAGCTCGACGAGTCCATCAGCAAGCAGACACGAAGAGCGGGGAGTTCTTGCGTGAGGTTTATGCTGGGTGGAGCTCGGTGTAGAGTTCTTGTGTTCTTTCTGTCCGAGTGCTCTGTATGCCTTCTTGAGTTTCACTGTCCTTAATTTCATTACTTTGTTGAAACTGCTGTGGAGAGGTTTCTCCACCGAGAAGGAGGATTTGATATCTGGATTTCCTGGGGCTTGATCTGCCAACGATCAAGGGATCGCCCACCTTACGGGCACGCCAAGGAGTAGGGGCAAGTTATCCCCGAACCTTGTATATCCTCGTGTTAGAGTTTTTGGTTTGTTCTTTGATTTATGCATTTCTATTTCCTACTTGTTTGCTTCCGCTGTTGCTAACCTTTAAGTGTAGAAAACCTAAAAGAGCAAGAGATTTGGTGTTTGGCAACATTCACCCCCGCCCCCCCCCCTATAGCCATCCAAGTTCCAACAAGATTTTGGGGTAGATTGCCAACTGGCCGATCAGAGTGACCCCGAGTTCCTTAAGTATCCTCCTCGAGTGACTCAGACGCATTCTCCGAGTCAAGGAGGGCTCGGATGTGGTCAATTAGCTTAAGCCCGAGCCACGTGAATAAGTTGTTGTGCGAGCGCCAGTTAGGTATATGTGAGGGGTAACTAGAGGGTCCTAGGCTCGACCCTTGGGGCCTTGTGCTCTGGACCTCCGTCACAAGTATCCTGAGTGTCGGAAGGGGTCGGACACTCGGCGTCCCTCTCTGGGACGCGGCTCGAAGTGCACCTTACTACTAGCTTGCTCAGGTGCACTGGGCCAAGTAAGCCCCAGGTTTCTCACCCCCCCCCCCCCCCCCCGCCCCCTGGATCAATTTGCCCGCGCGTGGCGGGTCCGACTCTGCCTTAGGTGGTGCCAGGTTGGCCGACCGAGCGACGCGTATGCTAGGCCGGGATCATAAGCCTCCCCCTCAAGTCTAGTTGAAGGAAGCATCGAGTCCGACTAACTAGACCCACAGTGTAGAACGAGCATGTCACTTCCGAATGAGCATTGACCCATCCGATCTGCGCAACCTAAGGTTCGATTCACCCAACGGGACATCCTACGTGTCCCATCCGACCATCCTGTCAGTCTTATCCCCGATTCTTGCCGAGTCGATTTGGATCTCCTGCATTAATTGTCGTTTTAATTGTGGAGCCACGTGTCTGCTACCTACTAGCTACCCGGTCGCCGAAGCGACCGCCGCCTGGCTCAGCAAATGGGCGGTTCACAAATACGCTCTGACTCATTCCTGTGCCTTCTAAAATAATGCATATGTATTTGGTCAATGGTGACACCAGGAAACTCGAGTGGTTCAACAACAGTGGAAAAATAAGTAGATGCATTATTCGATGCTCTACACTATAGGAACCCAGCTAAACCCATGACTGAGAAAGGAATAGTAACATCGGCTACTCGGGACTCATACAAATTATTATATGAGTCAATGCATGTTAAATTTGTATAAAACTCTGTGCATAGATCAATATCTATGTTATGCTGGCAGTAGACCAGCTGATCCAGCTGAAAATGAGTAATCATCTCAGTCAATTGCGGCAACTTCTCTTGGAAGAAGGCCTTGTTCAAATATCGGCAGTTCATCACTACAAACTCATTCTCTTCGAACCTTTTCTTACATTCGAGGGACCTAAACCTTGACCCTCCCTGACCTTGTTGGGATGATCCTTCACCCCTAGGTTTCTTAGAGGTCATCCTAAATACCATACACATTCATGCATACCAAGACAACCCCCCAAAAGGAAAAACATCAAAGAAAATCATGCACAAAACATCACATTAGTTCCAAAACATGGTTTAAATCACAAAATGAACCTTAAACAATGATACCTTTTCATTCTCTTCATGATGACTTTGAGGTATTGACTTGAAGAGGGGAGTTTCAACTAGCCCTAGGAGTAGATTGGGCTTAGAGAAGGGCTTAGGAAGTGATTTTAGGGCTTACTCGGGGCTGAAGACGAAGGAGGAGCACGGGAGAAGAGGAAACGCCGGGGAGAATCGCCAAACCCTAGGGTTTGGCTGCCCCCCCCCCCCCCCCCGCGCCCGTGTTCTTTTATAGAACTCGCGACCCAGTTGACTGGAAGGAGGCCAGTCGACTATGAGAGTTCACAGAATATTATTACAATGTAGCCTAGTCGACTGCCAGATAACAATCGATTGGTGTCTGATTTTCAGATTTCCAGTCCAAAATTCAGAAATGTCTAAATAATTTCAAAAATTCTCAAAAAATCTGAAATTTCATGGAGAGATTTGTGGATCCTAAGTCTATTTGGAAAAAATATAATTTTAATCAAAATTATCCCGAATCCCAAGATTGGTACAAACTTCAAGTTTCCCTAAATTGTATCAATGAAACTGATCCAGAAGTTCAAATTTTGACCTCACCTTAATCCTTCTTCCCATACTCATTCATAATCTATTAATAACATCAAGTTATATGATATCTAAGCATTAGAATTACTTTCTCTCAATTATAATTCCAATTTCTTCCTTTTTCACCATAATTCTCCCTTTAGTGTGCCAATTCTCTAGGACTAAGGCTAACCTTAGCCTTTTAAACCTCTTGGCACACCCCATAGATCATCTAGTCCCCTAGGAGAAAACCACCTGAAATTCATTGACCATGGATCCTACTTTGACGTCCAGAGCTCTCCATTGAGCTCCTAGCCCTAGTTTCCTTCCTAGGTACCTCATCTATAAGTGCAAGACCACACCGGTGCTCCTCCGGTGCTTCATGACCTTCTACTCTCACCCTCTTAACCTTAAACACCTTTTGCTTGGTCAACTCCTTCTCTTTTCCTTCAAATGACTTTTCTTTGCCATGTTTGACCTTCTCCTTACCATAGTCATAGGGCATCCTCGAATATGACATTTTATCAACATTTGCCCTTCTAAAATGATATCCTAAACCCGGCCTACCATTCCTAAGAGGTTGATCTTTTTGCATTATCCTTGACCCCTTAATGAGTTTATCTAGATTTTTCTCCAATTTATCAAGTTTTGCTTTCAAAACTTGATTTTCCTTTTCCAAATTTCTAGTCTTAGGATGATTTGACCTAACTTGATCATTTGACCTAACTTGATCATTTCTAGATCTACCCATTTTTCTAGACATATTCCCCTTTTTCTCAGGATTTATGCCTTGGTCCTTGGCCCTAGAATTCCTAGGTTTATCATGAAACACAAAATTTTGAATATTTTGGCATTCACCGTTGTTTCTATTCCTATCATGATATTTAAAACCAAAATTACATCTAGGCAACCAATCATTTATATTCCTAGTATTCATGGAAGAACTTTGAACATAAATAAAATTAGGGATTACCTCCCTTACCCTTGTAGCTCTCCCTTGATGTGAGCTCCTCTTGTTCTTTTCTTCTTTTTCCCATTTCCTTAGATGCTCTATCTTCTTGAGCTCTATACTTCTTGGACACTTTGTATGGTAGTGCCCTAGCTCCCCGCATATGAAACACCTGATTTTCCTTCTTTTCTCCTTTTGAGCTTCCTCATTCCTACAACCCATATTAGAATTTAAATGAATAGATTTGGGCTTAGGAATTACCTCCTTTTTTCCTAGTGGACACTTATCCTTGTAGTGCCCCTTTTTATTATAACCAAAGCATATAATATGCTCTTTTGATTTGGCTTTGGTGGAGGTGGGAGCTTTCTCTTGCTCTTGTATAGTTGAGGGTATGTCCCCCCTTTAACTCTCGATGTTGATACTTCTTCTCCTTCGGATGAGGTGGATGCTTCTTCACTCAATGAGATGATCAATTCTTCTTCCTCTTGATCTTCTTGGACCCTTGAGCTTATTTCTTCGGGTTCTTCTACTGGTTGAACTTGTGTAGGGTTCTTGTGAAGTTCTTCTAGTTTGCTCCATAACTCATACACACTTTTATATTCTCCTACACAACTCAACACATCTTTAGGCAAAATATCAATCAAAATATTGATTACCTTTTCGTTTGCCGTAGATTGTTCTTGTTGTTCATTTGTCCAATATCTAGGGGGAAGCCTCTTCCTGTGCTTGTCTCTCGGAATTTCAAAGGGGTCTTCAATGATCATTCTACATTCCCAATCCATCCCTAGCCAATTTTTCATCCTTGCCTTCCAATGGCCGAATTCTTCATGATTGTAGGATGGTGGTGTGTTGATGTTTTGCCCCAACTTATCTTCCATATTTTTCTTCCTCTAGCGTGTGTTCTCTCGGCGGTTAGTCCAATCAAGAGCGAACCTCGCTCTGATACCAACTGATAGATTGAGTGGCGTGCTAGAGGGGGGTGAATAGCATTTTTTCGTTGACGTCTCTACAAGATTGTTAGCACAGCGGAAATACAAATAAAATAAGACTAATAAATACTAACCAATGCTAACACGAAAGATTTACTTGGTATCCACCCCGAACGGGTGACTAATCCAAGAATCCGTTGGTAGATCACGCCCCGGATAACCTCCGGCTAACTCTGTCGCTCCTTGTGGGTGGAGAAACCTCACCACAACACTTTGGACGCTATCTGAGCACAAAAGACTACTAACACACTTTACCCAAGCGAGTTTCATCAAGCAAGAAAGTAGGAAACGAGTCCCTTTAAATAGGGCTCGAGTCTGAAACAGCCGCTACCAGTCGACCGCCAAAATGGCAGTCGCCTGGTCCCACTTGGATTCGACCGTTATAGTGCAACGTTCGAATCTGCCAGCCTGTTCTAGCCTACACCAGTCGACTGCCAATGGGCCAGTCAACTGGTACACTCCTAAGCCTAGGGTTTCACTCCTGAGTATAAGTCTCTCGGCACTCAAACCCTTCTGGCTTAGCCCCTGAGTACAAATACTCATACTCAGACCCTCACAACCTAGTTGACTCTTCACCAGCAGTCTTGACTGTTGCCTTCACGCCCTCTCCATCTTTGGCCCTCGTCCCTCGGATGCGCACGCAAGCCTCCAGCTTGCCTCTATGCCACCGTTCACGTATGCCTCGAAGTCCGTGCCCCTCGGCTCATCATCCCTGCTATCCAACGGTTTGTTGGATGCGCGCGCAAGCCTCCAGCTTGCCTTCATGCCATCCTTCACCCGAAGACATCAACCAAGTCCATGTGTACCTGTACACCTGCACACTCATGTACACATATTAGTCTAACACAAATCCTAACTTAACCATATTACCCACACATCAAAATATCATGATCTTCCAGATCATCTCAGGGTCGATTGCCCCAACAGGAATGAGCGTTATTTCTTCATCAATACTACCCCGGCCCCCAGCTGGCCCACCACCTAGATCTCTGATCTTCCTCCACCTCCCCCTCTTCCCAAAAATTATTGAACTCTCCCTTCTTATCAGTCGTCCCTGTCCAAGATCGGGGGTCGACATTTCCACGGGGGCCAACTGCTAAGCGAGGGGATTCTGTACATGTTCGGCCTTAGCCGAGTACCGTTCTGCCATCCCGATCACTCGGTAAGCCTTCCTCTCCGTCCTTCGAATATTTTTGGCTAACTAAACTTTTATTATTTTGCAGCGAACATGATGCTGGCGGTTGTCCTCGAGGAGGGGTTCGGAATGGACGATGCCGAACTAGAATCCCGCCTTGGCGAGCAACTGGCTGAGCGAGAGGCAGCTCCACTCGCTGTGTCTCCCGCCAACCTGACTTCTTCTCCTAGCAACAGAGCAACACCGACCACAGATCCTGAGCCGATCGATGTAGACGACGCGCCTCTGGTTACTAGGCCCCGGAGGGATCATCCGGCCGAGTCAACGGTCGCGCCCTCGGCCGCTCCCCGAGACAGAGCCTCAACCAGTGCTCCCCCCAGAAGAAGAAGAAGAAGAAGGCGTCCCGACCTCTATCCCTCATCCCTACTCCGAGTCAGGCTGGCACTTCAAGTGCCCAGCGCCATCGGCTCAGGGGGATCTTCCTCCCCCTCCTACTGAAGAAACGACTCAGGGGGCTGGTACTTCAAGTGCCCCAGCGCCCCTGTACTTGGTCATGCCCTCGCGCGCCGTTTCTACCAAGGGCTACGAGAGGCCAACCGATGAGCTGACCGAGAAAGCCCAAGAAATTCATCTATACGGTCCCCTAGGCGACCACTTCTACCAGGGCCTTCGAGAGGCTAATTACCAGGGCTCAACCAGCCGAGCCAACGCCTTTCTCTCCGAGGCCAGTCAGGTAAGTCTGATTTTTCTTCGGTATTTTCTTCCTCTTGCTTATTCTTGACTTGCTACTGAGATTTGTTTATGGTTTGCAACTCTTTGGCTCGGCCTATAGCCTAGTTTGTCTTTTATAGCACACGCTAGGGCTCGGCACCAAGCGGATTGCCGAGCGGCAAGGTTAAAGACTCAGCTCTGACACGCGCAGCTAGTCTCCAATGAAGAGACTCTGAGCGGGCTGCGGGTTGAGGTCTTGGCTGTGCAAGATCGGTTAGCTCACTCGGAGGTGCAGCTCGAGGGCACGCGGGCGTAGCTCGACTCAGCCGACACGGTCGTGGCCCAGGTGCATCATCGTATCTCCAACTTGGAGTACTTTGAACGTAAAGCCTGGACCCTCGAAGGTTAGGCCCGGGGACGAGCTGTTGACTGCGAAGGTCAAACTCCTGGAGGTGTCCAAGTCGGCCTTAGCTCTGCGTGCCGATCTAACTGCCAAGGACCAGCAGCTGGCGGCCCAAGCGGAAAAGATTGCCACTCTGACGACCCAACTGGCCGCACAGGACGAGGAGTTGAACGTTCAAGCAGCAGAGTTGAGCCGACTCTGAAGACATCAGGCCAGCTGGGAGGCTGGATAGTCGGAGCTAGAAGCTGCCCGGTCGGAGCTCGAGGAGCTCCGAGCCTACAAGGTGGGGGAGGCTGCTCGATTGGAATCTTGGAGGGTTGAATATATCAACTCTCGGGATTTCTGCGAGCAACTATCTGGGAGGCTTCAACCCATGCTTAAGCAGCAACTGCTCAATACCCTCAAGCAACTTAAGCAGGGCAGGCACCTTCCGCCCGACCTCCTGGCCAGCACTGTCAAGCTGGCCGGGCTGACCCAGGGAATGGAGAATGTCTTCCGACCCTTCAAGTGAGGGTCGGATTTTTGCTATTTCTTACTTCTTTTTTGTTCTTCCTTGTAGAGGCTCGGCCTCCTTTCTTTGTACTGAAACTTCTTGCAATGAAAGTTCTCTATCGCTTAGGCTTTGTCATATGTGTTTGTTATTTTTTGATTCTAAGTGTCGATCACTTGAACCTATGCTCGAACCCCTTCCTTCTTCTTTCCTCAGTGAAGTTGTCTTCGCTAACTTAGCCAAAAGACGTGAATCTTCGAATTGCTTAAGGCTAGGGACTAGCCACCAAGCCTCCTACCCGCTTGAGGGGACTTAGACAGTTATGGTCGGCTTCTGTTTGAGGAACGGGGGCTATAATGTGATCGACCAACTATATCGTTGCCCGGTCAGGGAGCAAGGTTCACGTACTGGCCCGGCTTGATCCCGGGGGAGCGTGGGTCTCCACGCGTCCAGTCGGGGGGGGGGGGGGGGGGGGGGGGCAAGCCAGGTAGAATGCTATTTGCACCGAAGGCTCAGAGCTGGGATGCTCAGTCGGCTAAATCCCAGGGAGTGTAGGTCGCCAGGCGTTCGGACTGAGGGTCGAGTCTGGGGGTACGCAGGGGGCATGCCCGCTTATAACTCGCTAGTAGGTGAGAGTCTGAACACTCGGTGGGTTAAACCCAAGGAGCGTGGGTCGCCACGCGTCTGGACTAAGGGTCGAGCCGAGGGGTGCGCGGGGTCATGCCCGCTTATAACTCACTCAGAGGCGAGAGACTGAACACTCGGTCGGTTAAACCCCAGGGAGCGTGGGTCGCCATGCGTCCGGACTGAGGGTCAAACCGAGGGGTGCGCGGGGCATGGCTGCTTATAACTCGCTCAGAGGTGAGGGTCTGGACACTTGGTCGATTAAACCCCTGGGAGTGTGGGTTGCCACTCATCCGGACTTGGAGGCGAGCCAAGGGGTGCGCGGGCGCATGCCCGCTTATAACTTGCTCGGAGGCGAGAATCTGGACACTCGATCGGTTAAACCCCAGGGAGCGTGGGTCGCTATGTGTCTAGACTGGGAGCCGAGCTGAGGGGTGCGCGGGGGCATGCCCGCTTATAACTCGCTCGGAGGCAAGAGTATGGAGCGCCTACAAGTTGCCCACGAATCCCATTTTTCCACTATCATTGTCATTGTGAACCATATTTATTTTACAGGCTCTCACTCTGCCTCTCGGTATGGCTGGAGATGGATAGCTCTCCAAGGCCGATCCAGTTTTCTTCCTTGCTCGTTCTCCAGGTAATATGCCACTGAGGCTAATTTCTAGGCAACCTTGAAGGTCCTCCCTATTGAGGTTCTAGCTTGCTAACTTCCTCGACCGACTTTATTCTCTTCCACATGAGGTCGCCGACCTGGAAGTCACTTGGCAACACCCTGCAATTATATCTCTGCTTCATTCTCTAGTGATAGGTAAACATCCAAGCGGCTGTATTCTCTCGAATTTCTTCGACTAGATCCAGCTCCAACCGCCTTCTTTCCGAGTTATCCCCATCGTAAGCTTTTCGTCGGTCGGACTCGCACTCGACCTCGACAGGCACTACAACCTCGCTTCCGTACACTAGCTGAAATGGACTGTGGCCTGTAGTTTCTCTCGATGTGGTCCGCTGAGCCCATATGACAATCGGCAGTTCGTCTACCCAAGTTCCTCCTATATGGTCTAGCTTGGTTTTCAAGCCCCTCAAGATCTCCTGATTGGCCACCTCTGCTTGGTCGTTACTCTGCGGGTATGCCACAGAAGTGAAGGCCTGCTGAATGTCGTAGGCCGAGCACCATTCTTGTATTTTCTGACCCTAGAATTGTCTTCCATTTCCCGAGACGAGTTTGTGACGATCCCATACCGGCACAGGATATTCTACCACAGGAACTTGATCACCACCTGCTCCGTGATACGGGCCAGGCCCTCGGCTTCTATCCACTTGGAGAAGTAATCAACTGCCACGAGCAAGAACCTCTTCTAAGCCACAGCGGTCGGGAATGACCCTACTATGTCCATGCCCCATTGGTCAAATGGGCATGAGACTGCTGACGCCTTCATCATTTCCACGGGTCGGTGAGGCAGATTGTGATGCTTTTGGCAAGACAAGCATATCGAGACCATTCTATCCGCGTCCTTCTGCAAGGTTGGCCAATAATATCCGGTCAGTAGCGCTTTTTGGGCCATGGCCTTAGCTCCGGCATGGCTCCCACAAACCCCCATATATATCTCTCTCAGCACATAGTCTGCATATTTCTCACCCCAAGCATATGAGTAGGGGTTGGACGAAGGATCTTTTGTATAGTGCATCCCCGACTAAGGAGTGTTGGTCCAATCGACCCAAGTGTGATCGGGTAGATCATGGGTTTTGATGTGTGTCAATATGATTAAGTTAGGGTTTCATGTTGATCTAATATGTGTATGTGAGTGTGCAGGTTTGCAGGATACACATAGACTCAGTTGGACGTCTTCGGGTCCGGTGAAGGATGGTGTGTGGAGACAAGCTGTGGGCTTGTATGCATCTGAGAGACCGTGGACAAAGCAGGGATGATGAGTCGAAGGAAGCAGACTTCGAAGCATACGTGAAGGATGGCATGGGAGACAAGCAGAGGGCTTGTATGCATCCGAGGGATGAGAGTCAAAGTCGAAGAGGGCTTGAAGGCAGCAGGTCGAGGATGTTGGAGCAGGGACAATGAGCTGAGGGAAGCGGACTTCGAGGCATACGTGAAGGATGGCATGGGAGACAAGTCGCGGGCTTGCATGCATCCGAGGGGTAAGAGTCAAAGTCGAAGAGGGCTTGAAGGCAACAGGTCGAGGCTGCTGAATGAAGAGTTAACTGAGTTGTGAGGATTCGAGTGTTAAGAGAACTGCACTCAGGAAGGGAAATCCTAGGATTCGAGTGCTGAGAGAATTGTACTCGGGAAGGGAAACCTTAGGTCGCAGTCGATTGATGCTTGATCAGTCGACTAAGGTAGAGCACAGAGAGATCAGTCGACTGAAGCTTGATCAGTCAATTGATGTAGGCAACTGGGTATTCAACTGGTGTCGACCAGAATGCGAATCGTCAAACGGTGACATTCAAATTCACAAGGACCAGTCGACTGTCCCAGGGCCAGTCGACTAGTAATGGTCAGAATAGCATCGAGCACTATTTAAGAGGGCTCGTTTTTTGCTGTTATTCCTTGGCGAAACAAGCTTGGTCAAAGAGTGTTAGTAGCCTACAAGTGCTCAGTTCGTGTCAAAGCATTGTGGTGAGGTTTCTCCACCCACAAGGAGCGACAAGAGCTAGCCGGAGGTGTTTCGGGGAACCATCCACTGAAGGATCGGGATCGTCCACCTTACGAACAGTCGTGGAGTAGGAGTTTCATCTCCGAACCACGTAAATCGGTGTCTTTTTTAGTTGTTAGTTTTAGTTTTTGTTATTCTGCTTGCGCACTAACAACTTGTAGGAAGAAAAATTGAAAAGTAGCTACTCACCCCTCCCCCCCCCCCCCTCTAGCTAAACGACAAGATCCCAACAAGTGGTATCAGAGCGAGGTTCGCTCATCTACGGACTAACCACCGAGAGAGCAAAAAGTTAGAGGAAATTGTGATTGAAGAAAGATTGGGAGATGATATCAATGTTCCACCTTCTTACGATCGCAAGAGTTTCGAGTATTGGAAGATGCGGACAAAGACATGGTTCGGTATGGATTGAAACTATATGATCTTGCTAGAAGAGCCATTCGAAGTTCCAAGAGATAAACACGGGAAAAAGCTCCGATCAAGATATTGGACCAAGGAGCAACATACCCGATCAAAGGTAAACGAAAAGGTAATTTCAATATTAATTGATATTTTGCCTAATGATATAACTAGTGGTGTAGGTGAATATAAAAATGCACACGAATTATGGAGCAAGGTATTAGCATTTCATGAAAATCCTGCACACGCCCAAGTAGTGGAAGAGCTCAAGGGAATGAACTTAATGGTCTAAGAAGAGGAGAAGGACCAATCAGATGAAGAAAGAAGCTCAACATCCGAAGAGGAGGAGAAAGAGAAAAAAAATTCATCCATCTCATCAAGTGAAGTGGCACAAGAAAGTGAAGAATCATCCACTTCATCAAAGGAAGAAGAAGAGGTCTCCACTTCAAGGATTGAGGGGGAGGAGAGACCATCTTCGATATCGGAGCAAGAAGAAGTGTCCACCTCCACCAAAGCGAAGTCAAAAGATCACATCATTTGCATTGGGTGCAACAAGAAGGGACACTACAAGGACAAGTGTCTATTAGGTAAAAAAAAGGTAAACCCTAAACCCAAGTCAATTCATTTAAAATCTAACATGGGTTGTAGGGAAAAGAAGGAAAAAACACATTATGTGTTATACGTGTGGTGAGCTAGGAAACTACCACACCAAATGCTCAAGGAAAGGAGAATTCAAGAAGTTGGAGCATTTGAGGAAGTGGGAGAAGAAGGAGAAGAAGAAAAGCTCATATCAAGGGGGAGCTACAAGGGTAAGGGAGGAGTCCCTAACTTTAAGCATTTTTCAAACTCCTCCATGAATGTTAGAAGTAATTAGAATTATTTACCTATGCATAATTTTGGTTTTAGATATTGTGATAAAAATAGGGTTAATATTGCCTATCAAAACCCTAAGGAATCTATGTATCATGATAAACCTAGGATTTTTAAACTTAAGGACAAGGCATTAACCTAAAGAAAGGGAGACACATGCCTAGACAAATGGGTAGATCTAGAAATATCCAAAATGGACATGGCGATGTTAAGGTTAAGAACCTAGAGAAGAAAAATCAAGTCTTGAAGGCAAGGCTTGGTAAATTAGAGAAACCCCTAGATAGATTCACTAGTGGTTCTAAGGGTTTAGGCATGGTGTCAGATAGTCAAACCCCCGACAATGATAGACCAGGTCTAGGATACCAATCTATTAGAACAAATGCTATTGAAAAGTCATATGTAAGGATGTCATATGACTATGACAAGGGGAAGGCCAAAAATGGCAAGAGGAAGGCCAAAAATGGCAAGGGGAAGCAATTTAAAGGAGAGAAGAAGAATTTAACCAAGGACAAGATGTATAGAGTTAAGAAAGTTAGGGTTGTAGGTCAAGAAGTATCGGAGGTACACCGGTGTGGTCTTGCAATTATAGATGAGTCACCTAGGGAGATGGCTAAGGCTAAGAGCTCAAGGGGGAGCTCTAGGAGTCAAATTGAGATCCATGATCAATGGATCTCAAGAGGGTTTCTCCAAAAGGACTAGATGAATTGTGGAATGTGCCAAAGGATTTGGAGACAAATTTGAGTCTTAATCCTAGCGATTTGGCACATTAAAAGTAAGGTTTCATGGAAAAATATGACAATGGAGCTATATTGCATAAAAATTAGTTCTTAATGTGGGGATGTCATATAAACCAATGCTAAGGATGCATTGAGATTGGGGATGAGAAGATACATCAAGGAAAGATCAAAACTAGGACTTTAGGTCAAGGTTCAATTGAACCATTTAGATAGTTTTGAGTTTTGTATCAATCTTGGGATTGGTAATAGATACATGGGTAAATATATTTTTCCCAAGTAGACACGGGTACCACAAATCTCTCCACAAAATTTGAGAATTTTTAGAGATTTGTGGAGTTTTTGGTGCATTTTTGAAGTTGGGTCAGAAATGCTGAAATATAGGGTATCAGTCGACTGATGCAAAGGCAGTCGGCTGGTCCAGTTTAAATCAGAAACTAGGATATTCAATATAGCAGTCGACTGATCCTCTATTTGTTGACTGATCTTTCTGTTTAGTTCATCAGTCGACTGACCCTGGGGCAGTCGACTGATGCAAGGAATCTTTTAAAAAGGAACAGTCGTGCGGGGTGACCGAACCTAGGGTTACAGCACCGCCCCTTGCAATTTCTCTTCTCCCTCGACCTCCCCAACTGCTCTAAGCCTTCCCAAGATCCTGAAATCATATTTCTATCCTTCCTCCACCTTAAATCTGAGTCTAGGGCAAGAAAAGCACCCTTCTTGAGTCAAAGTTGATCATTATTCATCATGTAACAAAGGGAGAAATGGTAATGAATCATTTGCTTTATTTTTTCTCATCTGGTTTGTGATTCATGACTAATCTTCATTTTGTGCATGTTTACCCTGTTCTTTTCTTCTTGATTGGGTCATTGTTGGTACATGCATATGGGGGTTGCATTTAGGGCTAGGTCGAAGAGAAGGGGTGGTGAGGGATCATCCCAACAACAGTCCATAGATCCGGCGGCACCTCGGTTCCGTTCCGAGGCTTGCCGGCGAGTCTTTGAAAATGCTGACTTTATTCTCATGAATTGTAGATATCTCGATCAGTAGTATTTTCAGGAGATTACTCCTCACATTATTGAGATCATCACACATTTTGGATTAGAAAAACTAGTATACTGTCAGTATTATGTCAACTTTGACCTATGCAAGGAGTTTTATGCCAATCTTACATGTATTAATAACAATGACGGTACATATGAGTTTATGGTACAAGGAGTTACCATTCCTTTTATACCTGCATTATTAGGATCATTTTTAGGGTGTAGAGTTTCGGATAATCCATTTACATATTTCCCAAATATCACTGAGCCATTGACCTTGCCCAATATCACCATTGATCAAATTCACCGTCATTATTTTGATAATCCTCAACCTCCTCTAGAGCGTATCTTTATAGCTAGGCGGATGAGTCCAGTTAGCAACATATTGTATAAAATTGTCCTAGACTGCATTCTACCTATTGTCACCAAAGGGAGGTCAAAGATTAGGCTACCTCACTTGGTGATGATGTATGCTTTAAAGAGGAGACTTGACATTGGGATCACCCGCCATGTATTTGCATCTATAGTCTATTTTTCGTATGACGTCAATAGGATGCTCTACATGTCATTCGGTCATATTTTGATCGAATTCTTTTCATCTAGAGGTATTAGAGTCGTTAGAGGTCAAATCCATCAGCTGTCTAAAGACTACGACCAGATAGGTTCTAGGCAGCTCTCCTTGGCTGGGATCGAGAGGCGGCAGGGAGTGATGGTCTGGCGACGTCGTCCTGCTTCTTCCAGCTCTGATGATAATGAGGAGGTTGCTCCTGCTGCTGCACTTGCTGCTGCTCCTGTTGGGACTATAGAGGAGCGGTTCTCCCAACTAGAGATAGAGATTCAGGGAGGACCTCCAGAGTGTTCAGCAGCGGCAGGTTGCTATTCAGGAGGAGGTTCACGGTCTCACGAAGCACTTTCAGAGGTTCCAGCAGCGGCAGGATGATATGTATGAGATGATGCAACACTAGAACCTTATGTATCAGGCCCCTTCTCCTCCTCCTCCAGGCGATGATATGTAGCTTCAGCTTGATTCGAATATGATAGTGTTGAGAGGGTGTTTTTGCTTGAGCATATTTTTTATTCTCTCTCAAACACTTTATTTTATATTGTATTATTTAAGGATTTTGGGGGTATGGCCATTGTAGCACTTATTTATGTTTTTATATGCACTTTTAACTCATGTCTTGATATTGCTTAAATGAAATGTTATTATCTTGTTATTATGGTTATATGAAAATTTTCAATATATCTTCTATCAAGGGTTTATGGTATAAAGGGGGGTTTTTATCACTTGTTTTATCTTGAGAATTTATATGTGAAAAGGGGAGAAGTTTGAAAATATTTCTATGTTTTAAATGATATAGGATAGACTTGGAAAACACATGGTTTCAAATCTAGAATGGAAAGTTGATACAAAATGGATTGTTTTTAAAGAATTGGAATTTTTGTCAAAAAGTCAAGCATATTTGGTATTTTTATGAAACTATATTTTTCTAGGATAGAATACATCATAAGAAGTCCGCGCCCATCAGCTCATTGTCCCTGCTCTCCAAGGTCTCTCGGGTGCACACAAGCCTCCAGCTTGTCTTCATGCCACCCTTCACCGTACCGAGGCCATCCAGTCAAGTCCGTATGTATAACCTGTACAACCTGCACACTCAACATACACATATAAGAACACAAGGGTAAACCTAACTTAAACCCTTTGCCCAAACATCAAAACACCTGGTCACTCCGGACCCAGATTGCCTCAACAAAATCGAGACCAGATATTTGTTTTACCATGGGTATGGTTAGCAGATATTGGAGTAACCCAAGTCAAGGAAATTGCATTGCAGTAAAAGCATATATTAGTGCCTGAGAAGGACTAAGGACTATATAATGGTTTACCGGGAAGACCATCTCCTATGGGTTATGTGGATACAGAATTCCAGTCGGATAGGGGCAAAATATAAGTATTCCTCGGGATTTTGTGTTTACTTTAAGAGGTGGAACCATAGGTTGGAGGAGTGTCGTGCAACGGCTGCGTGGCGGACTCCACTATGGAAGCTGAGTATATGGCAGTCTCTGAGGCGACCAGGAACGCTACATGGTTCAGGAACCTTAAGATGGACTTCGATGTGATTCCTAGTTTGCCCAGAACTATTACAGTTTGTTGTGATAATAATGGTGCAGTAGCAAACCTGAAGGAACCACGAGTCCATAAGGCAAGTAAACACATAGAGCGTAAGTACCACCCAGGAAGCAACCTGGGAGATCTTTTCACTGAGGCCTTGATAGCGAGAGCTTTAGGCATGTGGAGGATTTGGGAATCAGATGTATGGTTGTGAGAGAACAGCAGAATCTTTGAGTATAAGTGGGAGATTGTTAGATGTGTATACTAAAAGACTTGCTCTTTTTATAAGATCATCTATATTTTGAAAAGAGAATCACAACAACACTAGATGCATATTTACATTAGTATATGCAGAAAAGTCCAATACTGTGCACTGTAGATAACATGGTATGTGGGGACACACGGAAGATTGTGTTATCAGTCCCTTGCATAGTATAAGTAAGAGGCTCACAGCCGAGATGGAATTGGACAAACCATTAGAATGGTTGTAGTGAAATTAGGTGTGGTTTGTCTTGACCATAGAATTACACTAGTGTGCTTTGTGTGCATTGAGCAGGACCAAAACCAGAGGTCATCCAATTTGTACTGACTTAATAATTGGTTTGGACCTCGGATTTATTATGGAGTGCAATCCCTAAATCTTGATATAATAACGAGCGCATATAGTTAATAATTATTTCTTTGATTTACCAATGGACGAGATTTATTTTGTTAAATCGATAGGCCCGGTAAATTGAGAAATAATATTAATTATATGGTGTGCCATTGATTATTGATGAAATCCGTGTCCTTGTGAGTCAGGATGATGATGCCCTTTTGATGAGCTCATAAGGTTCATCATGTTAAACCCTGCAGGTGGATTTGATCCGACATGATGATAAGGTTGAGTGGTACTAATCAAGGAGTCAGAAGTTGATTAATTAAAATTGTCAGTAATTTAAATTAATCGATGGGAATTCGATATCTTAAACATGGGGGGATGGATGACTCATAATAGGTGGAGCCCATATGAAAATATGGGGGTTGTTGAGGAAGTTCAATGAAGATCCTTTAGTGGAATGAATCTTCATTAATGGATTGATTTTAGATCCATTAGTGGGCCAAGACCCAACTCCTCCTCTTGGTCCCTACCTTAGCTCTATAAATACCCCATGGGATCATGAAACTAGGGATTATTCCAAGAGATTACACCCGAGGCCTCTCATCTCTCTCTCTTCTCTCTCCTAGGGCATTCGGCCGGCGCACACAAGAGGGGAGTTCTCCTCCTCTTTTCTTGTTCTCCTCTCCATCAACACACGGCTGGGACTCATAGTGACAAGGAAGGGTTCTCCTCTTCCTTCTGTGGTGGTCGGCGGCAAGGGAGAAGTGGCCGGCGGTCGATGGGAGGCGGCGCAAGAGGGAGTTGCGGCGGCGCCGCAAGCTTGGAGGAGGAGCTGTTCCGGCCAGCTTTGGGTGAGGAAGAAGGACTCTCTTCTCCTCCTTCATCTTCTTCATCATCCTCTCGAGGTCAGATGTTGGTCCGGCGAAGCCTGGGAGCTCTTGGTGGCCGGCGGCGCAAGGGAAGAGGAAGCAAGGACCAAACCCTAGGGTTAGGGTTTCGGCTAGTTGAAGAAGAAGTTCTTTTGGTGTCTTGGTGATCTCGGTTCTCGGTAGCTCGTCGCCCACACGACGTCCGGGAGGGGAGAGACATAAGTTAGAAGACTACGAGGTAAAGGAAGATATAATTCTATTCCTTGGCTCCTTTTGTTCTTTTGATTTTGCTTCGTCATTTTATGTGGTCGGTTAATTATTATCGTGTTAATTATTTGATAATTTGTAATAATTAATCATATTATGGACCCCGATAATAAACACAAAAGCCGGCGATCCACTCGTCATCTTTTTCGTGGTCGTTTGGTTAGGAGAATTACAAGGCTTGTGATTGACCAAGTTGTAATTCATACCGAACAATATGATAACGAGATGGTCGTTGGGAGACTGGTCTCCATTCGAATTAAATTTTTTAATCTGTAGACATGGAGAGGTCTCTCAAGGACGACCAAATATTCGCTTAGGAAACCCGCTAAGCCATACTCATCATAATGAAGAGTCAACTGAGTCGTGAGAATTCGAGTGCTGAGTGAACTGTACTCGGGAAGGGAAATCCTACGGTTCAGTGCTGAGAGAATTGTACTCGGGAAGGAAAACCTTAGGTCACAGTCGACTGACGTTTGATCAGTCGACTGAGGTAGAACATAGAGAGATCAGTCGACTGATGCAGTCGACTGGTGTCGACCATAATGTGAATCGTCAGGCGGTGACATTCAAATTTGCGAGGACCAGTTGATTGCCCTAGGGCCAATTGACTAGTAACAGTCAGAACAGCATCGAGCACTATTTAAGAGGGCTCGTTTTTTGCTGTTCTTCCTTGGTGAACAAGCTTGGTCAAAGCCTGTTAGTAGCCTACAAGTGCTCAGTTCGTGTCAAAGGATTTTGGTGAGGTTTCTCCACCAACAAGGAATGACAAGAGCTAGCCAGAGGTGTTTCGGGGAATCATCCACCAAAGGATCGAGATGGTCCACCTTACGGACAGCTGTGGAGTAGGAGTTTCATCTCCGAACCACGTAAATCGGTGTATCTCTTTTAGTTGTTAGTTTTAGTTTTTGTTATTCTGCTTGCGCACTAAGAACTTGTAGGAAGAAAAATTAAAAAGTAGCAATTCACCCCTCATTAGCTAAACGACAAGGTCCCAAGAGGGAGTACTGGGTTGCCGCTTCCTCAGGTGTCGAGCCTCCTCCTGATCGGTCGGGAGAGTCCCATTTGAGAGATAGGCGATGAGCGGCGCTCTCTAATCCGTCTCGAGCTCCAGTTCAGCCTATTGCTCTATATGCATCACCATCATTGCTTGACTGCTTGGCTGAGGAAGCACCCAAGAACTTACCGAGCTAGCCAACTTGGCCAACACGTCTACCCGTAGGTTAGTTTCTCTGGGGATTTTATGTAGCTGGACCTCCTGGAATCCGGCTTTTAATTTCTCGTGGGCTTCCACGAAGGCTTGCAACCGGTCGTTGTTGACTTCAAACCGACCAGCGAGTAGCGGGGTGGCTAATTGTGAATCCGAGTATAGCACGACCCGAGTGGCACCCACATGCTTAGCTGCTTGCAATCCCGCTGTGAGGGCCTCGTACTCGGCCTCATTATTGGTGGCTTGGTATTCCAATCTAGCCGACAGGTGCAACTGTTCTCCCCTTGGCGAGACCATC
This sequence comes from Boesenbergia rotunda, assembly GCA_024364735.1. NCBI lineage: Eukaryota > Viridiplantae > Streptophyta > Magnoliopsida > Zingiberales > Zingiberaceae > Boesenbergia > Boesenbergia rotunda. The sequence continues at coordinate 255,421 of JAGFNQ010002276.1, forward strand.
AGTACTCCTATCCCACTGCCTTGCCGAGCTGACGAGCCATCTACGTAGACTTGCTCCTCTGTGTGCAGCTCGCTTAGGAAATCGGCCAGGGCTTGTGCCTTGATGGCTGGTCGAGCTTGATACTGGATATCATACTCATTTAGCTCGATCGTCCACTTAATCAGTTGCCCTGATGCCTCAGGGTTTGAAGCTACTCGCCCTAGGTTGCTGTTGGTGTGGACTACGATCGGATGTGCCAGGAAATAGGGCTGAAGCCTTCGGGTGGCTAATAATAGAACATAAGCCAACTTCTCGAGTGTCGTATATCGACACTCGGCACCTTTTAGTAAATGAACGAAGTACACAGTCTGCTGCTCGACCCCCTCCTGTTTAACCAAGACCATGCCGACCGACTCGGCTGAGGCAGCTAAATACACAGACAACACTTCTCCTACCTTAGGCTTGGCCAATACTAGCAACTTGGCCAGGTCCACTTTTAACTCTTCGAACGCCTTGTCACAGTCAGCATCCCACTGGAACTTGGTAGCTCTTCGGAGAGTCTTGAAGAAGGGCAACCCCCGCTCGGCAGACCGGGATATGAAGCGGGATAATGTCGTAATGCACCCGGTGAGCCTTTGCGCCTCTCGGAGGTTCCGTGGTGGGGGCATATCAAGCAGATCCTTGACCTTGCTTGGGTTGGCCTCTATGCCTCTCTCGGTAACTATGTATCCAAGGAATTTGCCGCTTCGGGCTCCAAAAAGACATTTGGCGGGATTTAGTTTGAGCCCATACCTACGTAAGGTCTGACAGGTATCTTCTACATCTACCACCAGATTTGCCGCTCCGCTTGATATGATTAAAATGTCGTTCACATATACCTCAATGTTTCGGCCAATCTGGGTGTGGAATACTTTGTTCATCATCCTCTGGTAGGTGGCTTCGGCGTTCTTCAGCCCGAACGGCATGACCGTGTAGCAGTACGTGCCGCCAGCCGTGATGAAGCTCACTTTCTCTTGGTCCTCAGTTGCCAAGGGCACTTGGTGATATCCTTGGTAGGTGTCCAACATGGAGATGAGCTCGCTCCCGACTGTCGAGTCAACCATCTGGTCAATCCGGGCAGGGGTAGCAGTCTGTCGGGCACACTCTGTTGAGGTCCCGGAAGTCGATGCACACTCTCCACTTATTATCGGGCTTGGCTACCAGGACTACGTTGGCTAGCCAGGTTGGGAATTGGACTTCTCGGATGTGCCTGGCTTCCAACAATTTCTCGACCTCGGCCTGGATCACCTTATTTTGCTTTGTGCTAAAGTTTCGCTTTCTCTGCTTGACTGGCCGAGCGTTAGGGTAGATGTGAAGGTGGTGCTCGGCCACCTCTGGTCAGACCCCTTTCAGCTCCTTTACCGACCAAGCGAACACATCTTGGTTCCTGGTCAGGCACTCTAGCAGCGGTTCCTTCAACTCGTACGGCAAACCGATGGCTATCTTGACTCAGGCTTCCTCTCGGTCGGGAAGCAACTGAACCTCTTCCTTGTCGTCGTGCAGCTCGGCCCAAGGAGAAGCTTGCACCATATTACAGCTAGGGAGAGTGCGTTGGGCCTTCTGACTTGTCGTCTAAACATCATCCACGTAACACCTCCGGGTGACTCTTTGATCTCCTTTAACTTCCCTAACGTTGTCCCCTACCAGAAACTTGATTTTGAGGTAGAAGGTCAAGGTGACCGTCCGGAACTTGTTGAGGGTCGGTCAACCCAAGATTACGTTGTAGGTCGAGGGAGAATCCACTATCAGAAAGGTGGACCATCTTGTCCTCTTTAGTGGCTCCTCACCTAAGGAAATGGCCAGGCGAATCTGACCAATTGGTTGCACCTGGTTCCCCGTGAATTCGAATAGCGAGGTGGCCACCAACTCTAGCTGGGACGACTTGATCTGTAGCTGGTCAAAGGCTTTCTTATATAGAATATGTTGACCGAGCTGCCCGTGTCCACTATGGTTCGGTGGACCTGGTAGTAGGCGATTACGGCGGTGATGACCAAGGCATCATCATGTGGGACTTTCAGTTCATGTAGATCCTGTGGCCCAAAGCTGATCTGGGGCCCCTGCACCTAAAAGACGCTTGTGTCGACCTGGTGGATTTTGTAAGATGTGTATACTGAAAGACATGAATTTCTTTATATGAACATCTTCATTTTGAAAAGAGAATCACAACTACACTAGGTGCATGTTTATATTAGTACATGTATGAAGTCCAATTACTTTGCATTGTAGATAACATGGTGTGTGGTGTCACACAGAAGATCATGTTATCAGTTCCTTGCTTAGTATAAATAGAGGCTCACAACCGAGATGGAATTGGACAACCCATCGGGATGGTTATAGTGTAATTAGGTGTGGTTGGTCTTGACCATAGAATTACACTAGTGTGCTTTGAGTACATTAAGTAGGACCAAAACCCGATGTTATCCAATTTGTATTGACTCGATAATTGGATAGGACCTCAGATTTTATTATGGAGTACGATCCCTTAATCCCGATATAATAATGGGCATATATTATTAATTATTGTCTCTTTGATTTACCAATGGGCGAGATCTATTCTGTTAGGTCGATAGGCCCGGTAAGTTGGGAGATAATATTAATAATATGATGTGTCGTTGATTATTGACGAAATCTGTGTCCTGGTAAGTCGGGTTGATGATGCCCCCCTGATGAGCTCGAAAGGTTCATCATGCTAAACCCTGCAGGTGGATTTGATCCGGCATGATGATAAGGTCGAGTGGTACTAGTAAAGGAATCAGAGGTTAATTAATTTGAATTGTCAGTAATTTAAATTAATTAACGGGTATTTGAGATCTTAAACACGGGGGGATGGGCGACTCGTAATATGTGGAGCCCATATGAAAAGATGGAGATTGGTGAGGAAGTTCAATTAAGATCCTTTAGTGGAATGGATCTTAATTAATTGATCGGGTTTAGATCCATTGGGGGACCAAGATCCAACTCCTCCTCTTGGTCCCTACCTTAGCCCTATATATACCCAAGGAGATCATGATACCAAGGCTTAATCCAACACGCAACAAACCCGGGGTCTCTCTCTTATTCTCTCTTCCACTCTCTCTCTTCTAGGGTTGGGCGGCGCCGGTGGAGAAGAAGAAGAGAAGCAAGGATAGGGAGGAGGAGAAAGCTTGGCTATCTCTTCCTTTGTTCCTTTCTACTCCTTCTCTTGTGTGAGCACAACTAGGAGAGGTGAAGGAGTGGTTGGCCGGCGGCAAGGCTTGGCCTTGGGGCGGCGGCAAGGAGAAGGAGTCGGCGGGTGTTGAGGAAGAAGAAGTACCTTCTTCTTCCTTACTCTTCCACTTCTTCCTCTTCCATTGTCTCCTCCGATTAGTGGGCTTGTGGCCGGTGCGCTCTTGAGGCACACCAGTAGCCAGCGGCGCAAGTTGGGAGGAGGAGAAGCTCACCGACGATAACCCTAACCTAGGGGTTTGGCAAGGAGGAAAAGAAGGTGCTGTTGGAGGCCTCGGCGATCTCGGTTCGCGGTCGATCATCGCCCACATGACGTCCGTGAATGGAGGGACATAAGGTAGAAAACCGCGAGGTGATCGGGAAGGTATATCTTCCCTAAGCTCCTTGATTATCTTTATGTCTATTGTGTGCCATGTTTGTTTACCTCGTCATTTCATGTTAGTTAGTTTATTATTTTGATTTTGTATCATGGTGAATAATTTACTAACTGGACCCCGACCATAAACACAAAAGTCTGCTATCCACTCGTCGCCTTTTCCGCGGTAGAATAGTCAAGCAAATCACAAGGCCGATTTTGGTAATTGGCCAAGTTGTGATTTGGATCGTTCGATACGGCACGAGATGGTCGTTGGGAGACAAGTCTCCATTCGGATTAAGTTTTTAATCAGTAGACATGGAGAGGTCTCTCGGAACGACCGAGTACTCGCTTAGGAAACCCGCCAAGCCATACCCATCAACAGATTTCAAGTCGGCATATTTGTGCTTTCCGGGCTCGATTGGAATCTCCCCAGGTAGGCCCGCCCGAGATCACGTACACTCCTCAGACGGCGTTTTGTCGGTTGGCTTGCTCCTCGTCCATTTCCTCGGACTCGGTCCACTCCTCCGGAGGAAACAGGTTGCGGGTTGTTGGGGGGTTCCGCCTGGGTTCTTCGACCGTGGGTGCGGCGGCTGGACATCCCCAACCTGAGCCCCGTTTGAGGGCTGCCGACCGCCCCCGTCCTTTGGGGGTGGGAGCCCAGCCTCTCCCAATTTGCCGGCACTCCTCTGTGTCGTGTGTATGGCTCTGGTAAAAGGCACAATAAGGCCTCCAGCGGGTCGGCAAGCACCCCTGAGCTACCTGTTGCACGTATTTGTGCTCCATCCCCGCTCGGTCGGCTCCCCCCCCCCCCGATGGGTCCGCCCGGGGGTCGACTATTCTGCACAGGGGCTTGGTGCTGGTGTGTTAGCCAACTCCTTCTTCCGGGCGGCTTGTGCTTCCTCCACATTAATATACTTGACAGCCTTCCCAAGTAGGTTGTCAAAGTACTTCGGCGGCTTTCTGATCAGCGATCGGAAGAACTCTCCCTCCTGCAGTCCTAGGGAGTAGGTGTTGATCAGCACCTCGGGTGTGGTAGTCGGCACGTCCAGTGCCACTCCATTAAATCTCTTAATGTAGGCTTGAAGCTATTCCTTCGGGCCCTGCTTCAATGCGAACAGGTTGGGGCTAGTCTTATAGTGCCTCTGGCTGCTGGCGAAGTGTTGAAGAAACGTCCTCCTAAGCTCCTCGAAGCTTGATACCGACCCATTGGGGAGTCGGTTGAGCCACCACTGAGCTGGTCCCGAGAGCGTGGTCAAGAAGGCTCGGCACCTCACGCCCTCGGGGTACTGGTGCACTCTCGAATTTCATCAGGTGCTCTTCGGGATCGGTCGCCCCAACATACTCAGGTATGGTAAAGAACCTAAGATGCTTGGGAACTGGATCCTCCAAAATCCAAGAGGAGAAGGGGCGTACCAGGCGGTTGGCGACAAGTCGGCTGGGGCCTTTCCCTTATCGATATGTGGCTTGTGCTTCTGACTGGACGCGAACGCCTCTATTGGCATAGAATCAGCCTAGTCGTCTTGACCTTGGTAGAAGGCTGCGGGGAAGGGGCCCGAGCCCCTTTGGGTCGAGCAGCCTTTCCCCGACCTCCTGAAGGGTCGGGTGCCGATGGCTCGGGAAATCGAGCAGTCGGGCTACCGGCCTGTGAAGGCCTCTGAGGGGTTCTCTGAGCCCGGGCGGCCATCAAGTGCTCGTACTCCTCGGGCGTAACGATCATCATGACTCTATTGGGATCTTCCATCTTGCATTGCCTATCAGGCAGAAAGCCTCTCATTCTAGCGCCAAATTTGATCATGTTGCCGAGTGAGGTAGAGTCCCAAGAGCAGAGTGGTCCCCCGAGTGTCGCGAACTGCTGATGCCGGCTCCGGTGCTGATGTCAGTCTGTAAGAAAACAACCGTTAGCAAACCCACTGGGAAAAATCCCCGACAAGACCCTCCGACCGTCAAGTCAATCTCCGCAAGAGCAAGGCAAAGCAAAGAACGGTGGCTGAAAACACGATTGCACTTACCTGCAGAATGAAGACGGGAGGGGCTTATATAGCCGAGGGAGCTGACAACCCTTGTCTACAACAGTCGTCCTTCTGTACCCAATCGAGACAGGGGCATGGGCGCTGTCAGCTCACAAGATGCCGTTGAGCGGCGCTGATCATTCTGACGTATTAAATGACGAAGTGGTGCTAAGGGTAGGTCAGAAGTACGGTGCTGACGGGATCTCTGCAGCGTGTGTTATAAATAGGCAAGGCCTGTGCCGACCCCCGTACCCCGGTCATAAATGCGATGTCAGAGAGTGGATGTTGTAAGGATAAATTTTGGGGTAGATTGGTGACTGGCCGACCCGAGTGACCCCGGGTTCCTTAAGTATCCTCCTCGAGTGACTCAGACGCATTCTTCGAGTCAGGGAGGGCTCAAATGTGGTCAATCAGCTTAAGCCCGAGCCACGTGAATATGTTATTGTGAGAGCGCCAGTTAGGACTATGTGAGGAGTAACCAGAGGGTCCTACGCTCGGCCCTTAGGGCCTTGTGCTCTGGACCTCCGTCACAGGTATCCTGAGTGTCGGAACAGGTCGGGCACTCGGCGTCCCGCTCTGGGACGCGGGTCAGAGTGCACCTTGCTACCAGCTTGCTCGGGTGCCCTGGGCCGAGGAAGCCCCAAGGTCTCACCCCGTCCCCTGGATCAGTTTGCCCGTGCATGATGGGTCCGACTCGACCTTAGGTGGTGCCAGGTTGCCCGACCGAATGATACGTAAGCTAGGCCGAGATCATTTTGGATTAGTTTTACTTAATCTGGTCGAGTTAAGATGGCCACTTCAGGTCAGGAGGTCAATAATTACATATTCAAAGGAAGCATTTTGTTGGAAGAAACTCGGTGCAAATTGGATTTAAAGCTAACTAAAAGTTCGGATATTTTGACGTGAACTTAATTAAGATGAATCGAATTTGACTGTGGGTTCAATTGGATTTTAAACCCTTGGGCTTTCTTTATATAAAAGTAGGCAAGATGAACTTTTTCATAATTGTATTTTGCTACATTTTGTCTCCATTGGCCATTGGGCACCGACCCTCTGTTTCTACTTTCTAGGGTACCAACCTTCTTCTCTCCCCTCTCGATATTTTCCAACCACAAATGAGCTAGCTAGGTCTACCCTTTCAATCCTTACCTAACCCTTTCTGCTTTTCTCCATGAGGCTGATTGAGTTGATTAAAGAACAACAATCAATTGACACACACTTTGAAATTTTTGTGCATCTTCATTAGTGGGTCCGAAGTTCTTTCATGTCACAATATCTGGCATGATTGTATTGAGACCTTTCATGAGCAAGAAGCATCTAGCTTGTGGTCAAATATGCTACTTCTCTCTATAAACTGGTCCAACAATGAATTACGTGCTGGGACCATTATGTGAGATAGTCAGATATCATAGGGGGTGAATAATATTTAATACTTGTAAATGTGATTTTTAAGTTCTCATGCTATTGATCTATTAGGATCATATTTTTTTCTGATTTATCGTTTTATAAATAGTTAAAGAGATGACCATGTAGGATATCTTGTACAAAAATAGTAGGGTCACATCAATCATAGCGAAATAAAATACACATGAAACAAATTTACCGAACGCTACACAAGCCTTCATGTGATTAAACAGTCTCCTGTATTCTTATTCCATAGTGTATGATCCTTTTGCGGGTCATTCTCGAAAAATTATTAACTTTCTGTTGCTCAACCTTATCCGAGGTGGAGAAACATTTTACAAGAACAAAATTACAATAATAATTACGATAAAACTTGAGGACAAGGGAGAAGGCTTCTGGCCAATTCTATTATCGTAATTACAAAAATAATTACGATATCCTTCGAAACTTAGTGTAATATGATATGTCATCAATTAGTTGACAAGCTTGAGCTCATATCAATCAATTATTATTAGTAGATATTAAATATACAACTGTTGTGCAACAACCTTATTTATTAAAGATTCTTCTACTTTTCATCTATAGCATAGATCAACTAATCCACCATCAATCAACTAATCTATCATTAACCGACTGCCATGTTGATTGCTTTCCCAAATGGAACATTCTATTAGTTGATGGAACATTTTATTTGTTGGCTCCTCAGCTTGAGTCAATTGCCCAATTAAGGTTAGATTTCACATTAGTCAACTAGACCAGACCACAAATTAGTCAAAATCCCAAATCGATTGTATTCCAATATAGCCGACCACACTACAAAAAAATTCGGATTTTGCAACAAAATTTGCAACGAATTTTTTTTCAAAATTCGTTGCAAAATAATTTGGCGACGAATTTAGCAACGAAAAATATTTTCGTTGCTAAATTCTCGTCGCCAAATTTGGGGTCGAACTATAAAAAATTTATTGCAAATCTGCAACGAATTTTGCGACAAATAAGTTTCGTTGCAAATTTGCGACAAAAATAATTCGTTGCCAATCTGCAACGAAATTTGTGACAAAAATAATTCGTTGCCAATCTGCAACGAAATTTGCGACAAAAATAATTCGTTGCAGATCAGCGACAAATACAATTCGTTGCCAATCTGCAACGAAATCTGCAACGAATTTTCTTCGTTGCCAATTTGCAACGAAAAACTTTCGTTGCAAATTTGCGACAAATTAAATTCGTTGCTAATCTGCAACGAAATTTGGGACGAATTTATTTTCGTCGCAGATTTGCAACAAATATAATTAAATTTTGTCATTACAAATCTACCAATTTAATATAAATCTGCAACGAATTCTGCAACGATCAATTGTTGTCGCAAATCTGCAACGAATTCTACAACGAATTTTATTCGTTGCAGTTTTGCAACGAATTTTATTCGTTGCAATTTTGCAACGAATTCTGCAACAAATATATTTTTATCACAGATTTACGATAAGTTTGCAACAAAAATTTTTTATTGCAAAATTCGTCGCAATTTTTAAAAAATATTTTAAAAAAATAATCAACTAGAATAGCTAATCCTAATTTATACCTTGTATTTTCCATGCATGAAAACAAAAATCCAACGGCCAATCAAGAATCTAATCAGTTAATATAAATCTTTCTTAATTGCATAGCTACATATCCAAGCAGAAAGTTCTCTAATCACTGTAGGAAGGTAGCTCAAACAAATCACTTGTTACTTCATATAGACCAAATCCATTTATTAGAGTGCTAAGTTCCAAGGTTACATCAACACTAAAAAAATTATTCAGTAACACCATCACCAGGTTCATTACTAGCTTCCCTATTCAGGAGGGGCATCATCAGTGACCATTGGCTAAAGAACCATTTTCCCCATGTGTAGCTTCCTCTACATCCTTCCTTGCATAATATCGACGGTACATGGAGTCAACATTCACGAGGTAGAAGGTTCCAGGTGTTGGTAAGCTTGTGTCTCTGCTTGTTTCGAAATCCTTGGCTCCGTATCTGTGTTCCATCAACTTCAATGTCTCCACAAACTTTTTAGGTGTAACCTAAAGAAGCAAGTAGAACATATAGAAACTTTGAACTAGTAGTAAGAAGAATTAACTAGTTTCCTTCATCGAGGTTGCATACCACATGTCTTTCAAGCTTTTCTGATACATTAAGAACGGAAGCAATGTTTGACAGGCTAAATGGATGTTGCCCATTCTGAAGTTTGAAAGAAAACATAGTTGAGAAAAGGCCACTTCCATATGAGAACATAACAATCCGCTGGCCAACCTACACAAATATAGAAAACTAAATTAACACCATTTATTTGAGTTCTTGAAAATATGGCAATAAAAGAAATTATGTTACAGATGCAAATGCAGCATAAAGTGATGCAGTGTACATATTTCCGAGTTGTTTTGGCAACAAAGTAGAGGGTTGAACTTTTGCATCATATAGAGGTTTGGCAACTTGTGAAGCCTGAACAGTTTAAACATGAAATGAGCTAATAGGATTATAAATCTAAATTTTCATCAGACTAAACAAACAAAATAATTACCTTTTCAAGATCACGACTTACGTAACTTTCATCATCACTCAATTTTGTAAAAGGCTCGAGCTTCTCTTTCGCATCCTTCACAACAACACTAACCACAACGAGAAAACAGAGTTTAATCATCATCATGGAAGACGATAAAATTGCTATAATTATTATTTATGGATGTCTTATAATTAGTTAGTACTGAATATTTTCAGCTCGTAATGATCTATTTTCAATGAGATTCTAAATTCAAAGATTTAGACAGGATTCTAGTTATGAACAAAGAAATTTCAGCAAAAACAGATTAGTGCCGGATGGTCTCAAATTGCTCCATTTCATTCCTCCAATGAGAATTGGAACAACAGAGCTTTATCTATAGCCTATTGTGGTTTTACCTTTGAGTCCAATCCGTAGCAAGCCCAATCAATGAAATGGTGCAGATCCTCATCAGGGCACATTAAACTACCATATATATTGTAGACGCTATTACTGATTTTGAGAAGCTTAGTTCCTAGAATTGAATATCATTGTGTCTCACAATAAATAACCCAAATAGTTTGTAGCTAACCATGAGGAGATTGTGACCTCAAGACAAAATACATATAAAAGCATTAAACTGCAACTCAACTGACAAGGTGGAAGGAACTCTTTTAATTATACAACTGAATGAGAGAGTAGATTTGAAACAAGATAAGATGGATCTGGAAGTTACAGTTGTGAATGATCAGGCAAAAAGCCAGTACCATGCATTTCAGTTAATTGTGTTATAGATCATCATAAACATTTGTAGACAGGTACTAATTGATAGCCAACCTAAGGGCTACTGTATGAACCGACAATACAATTTCTATACAATGTTACCGATCAGATGGTTAGCATGAAAAACATTAAACAGTGTTTAAAGATGAGATAGTGCTCAATTTCACGCACATTCTGTGCTTACCATCCAAAAATTTAATTGGAAATCATGAAAGAACGAGCTGCGAAGTTTATTGTTTTGATTCTTTTGATTGGATAAATGACCTAACAGTGTTCTTTCAAGCCCAGAAGGCTGAAACTGACCAGAGAGAGGATAAATTCCAAATACCATTAAGCGTCATCTATTATGTGATATCAGTATTGGGAACCTATAATTAGCATGTAAATAAACTAATGGAAAAAGGATATAACAAGTTCCAGTGATATTTCTTGAGCAGAGATTAAAGATAACAAGCAGAAGCAAGAAAACTCAAATAAAAAATTCTAATCTTTAAAGAAAGTTAATGTATTTCTAAAGAAATTAAGGAGTACTTTTCCCTAAGAAAGGTCAAGACAAAACAGGATAAGGAAAGTTGACAAGAAATAACCTTGTATTCCTCAGGAAGTCATTAAAGTAGAGACGCGCAAAAGCTTTCTGTACTAGCTGTTGCGAAACAATAAAAAGATATCGAACAAAAGTGGTTTACCGAGTTGGTAAACCATTTACTAGCTGTTGGTAAGCCATTTATCTGGGTAAGCCATTTACTTGGGTGATGGCTGGCTGCGGCCGATCCGGGCGTGGCAAAGAAGATCCGGCGAGTAGGAGGTCCACCGAGTTGCCGGGAAGAAGATCCGGAGAGAAGAAGGAGAAGAACGGTAAAGGGAAGAAAATGAGAGGAAGAAAACTTACCGGGTTGCTGGAACGAGGAGAAAATCGCCGGAGTGAGGGATTCGTCGTGCGTGAGAAGAAGGAGAGGAGAAAATCGCCGGTGAGGGAGATTGCGCGTGAGATGGAGTGGAGAAATGGTGGTCGATCCGGCCATGGCAAAGCAGATCCGGCGAGGACAACCACTGGCGAGAAGAAGGAGAAGCACATGGCTGCCTGCGGCCAGGCCGATCCAGCCGTGGTTGCCTGTGGCCAGGCCACCGGTGAGAAAAGGAGTCTTCAAGAACAGCTTCGGCGAGAAGGACAGCCACCGGCGAGAAGAAGGAGAAGAAAGGGAAAGGAAAGAAAAAGAGAGGGAAAAAACATACCGAGTTGCCGGAATGAGAAAATCGCAGGAGTGAGGTGCGCGTGAGGATGAGGTGCGCGTGAGGAAGAAAATCGGCGGAGTGAGATGCGCGCGAGGAAGAAACTTTTTGAAATGGAATTCCCGATCTGGGGCAAAAAAGGGGCGGTAATAATTGGAATTTTGCAACGAAAAATTTTCATTCCAAATTTCGTCCCAATGAAAATTTTTCGTCGCAAATATCACATATTTTGCAACGACCAAATTTCATTGCAAATCTGCAACGAAAAAATTTGTTGCAAAGCTTAATTATTTTTATTTAAGAACAAGGGCTATTAAATATTTCTGGATCGTCCTAAGGACCTCGGATTTTGACAAAACAAATTTCTATAGGGACCGTGATGAACTCATGATCACATTGACGACCTCAAATATGATTTTTTGACAAAGATACGATAACTATCAAATTTCATAATATGAAACGCTATTATACTTTTAAATTATGAAAATTATTTTATTTTTTTTTTAAAATTAAAAAATAATTCGTTGCAGATTTCATTGCAAATCTGCAACAAATATATATATTCGTTGCAAATCTGCAACGAAAAAATTTTGTTGCAAAATTCTGATTTTTTTTTAAATAGAGGGCCTTAAAAAATTTATAGATCGCCCTACGAACCTCGGATTTTAAAAAAAAAATCCTATGGGACCGTGACGATAACATAATCACGTTGACGCCCTCGAATTCGATGTTTGACAGAGATTCGGTGAATATCAAATTTCCTAATATAGAACAATCTTATACTTCCAATCCTAATCTTTATTTCTAACTTCTTCACCTACCTATAATTTTAAATATGAAAAATAATCTATTCAGTAAAATTTTTGTTTGAGGCTGCTAGTTCGATGGGGAAGTCGATACGGACTCATAGAAACTCATTTCGTCTAGATCCGACCTCCATAGGGCCTTCTACGATATTTTATAAGTCTTGCAAAAAAAAAAATCTGCAACGAATCTGATTTTCGTTGCTGATTAGCAACGAATTTGGGATTTGTTGCATATTTCGTTGCAAATCTGCAATAAATAAACGTATTTGTTGCAAATCCGCAACGAAAAAATTTCGTTGCAAAATTCTTTTTTTTTTAAAAAAAAATAGAGGAACTTCAAAAATTCGTAGATCGCCCTACGAACTTCGGATTTCTAAAAAACAAGTTCCTATGGGACCGTGACGATCTCATGATCACGTTGACGACCTCGAATGCGATTTTCGATAGAGATCCAGTAAATATCAAATTTCCTAATATAGAATAATATTATACTTCCAATCCTAATATTTATTTCTAACTTCTTCACCTACCTATAATTTTAAATATGAAAAATAATCTATTCAGTAAAATTTTTGTTTGAGGCCGCTAGTTCGATCGAGAAGTCGATACGGACTCATAGAAACTCAGTTCGTCTCGATCCGACCTCCATAGGGCCTTCTACGATATTTTATAAGTCTTGCAAAAAAAAAAAAATCTGCAACGAATCTGATTTTCGTTGCTGATTAGCAACGAATTTGGGATTCGTTGCAGATTTCGTTGCAAATCTGCAACAAATAAACGTATTTGTTGCAAATCTACAACGAAAAAATTTCGTTGCAAAATTCTATTTTTTTTAAATAAAGGACTTTCAAAAATTCGTAGATCGCCATACGTACCTCGGATTTCAAAAAAATAAGTTCCTATGGGACCGTGACGATCTCATGATCACGTTGACGACCTCGAATGAGATTTTTAATAGAGGTTCACTGAATATCAAATTTCCTAATATAAAACAATCTTATACTTCTAACCTTAATCTTTTTTCTAATTTCTTGACCTATATATAATTTCAAATATGAAAAATAATTTATTCAGTAAAATTTTTGTTTGAGGTTGCTAGTTCGATCGGGAAGTCGATACGGACTCATAAAAACTCGTTTCATCTCAATCCGTCTACCGTTGGGCCTTCTACGATATTTTATAAGTCTTGCAAAAAAAAAAATCTACAACGAATCTGATTTTCGTTGCTGATTAGCAACGAATTTGGGATTCGTTGCAGATTTCGTTGCAAATCTGCAACAAATAACCCTATTCGTTGCAAATCTGCAACGAAAAAATTTCGTTGCAAAATTCTATTTTTTTTAACCTTCAAAAATTCGTAGATCGCCCTACGAAACTCGGATTTCAAAAAAATAAGTTTCTATGGGACCGTGACGATCTCATGATCACGTTGACGACCTCGAATGCGTTTTTTGATAGAGTTTTAGTAAATATCAATCCTAATATTAAACAATCTTATAGTTCTAACTTTAATTTTTTTTTCAAACTTCTTGACTTGCCTATACTTTTAAATATGAAAAATAATTTATTTAGTAAAATTTTTGTTTGAGGCCGCTAGTTCGATTGGGAAGTCAATACGGACTCATAGAAACTCGTTTCGTCTCGATCCGACCTTCGTAGGGCCTTCTACGATATTTTATAAGTCTTGAAAAAAAAATCTGCAACGAATCTGTTTTTCGTTGCTGATTACCAACGAATTTAGGATTCGTTGCAGCATTCGTTGCAAATCTGCAACAAATAACACAATTCGTTGCAAATCTGCAACGAAAAAATTTCGTTGCAAAATTCTATTTTTTTTAAAAATAGAAGACCTTCAAAAATTCGTAGATCGCCCTACGAACCTCGGATTTCAAAAAAACAAGTTCCTATGGGATCATGACGACCTTGTTGACGTCCACGAATGTGATTTTTGATAAAGATTCACTGAATATCAAATTTCCTAATATGAAATAATCTTATACTTCTAACTTTAATTTTTTTTTCTTACTTCTTGACTTACCTATAATTTTAAATATGAAAAATAATTTATTCAGTAAAATTTTTGTTTGAGGCCGCTAGTTTGATCGTGACGTCGATACGGACTCATAGAAACTCGTTTCATCTCAATCCGACCTCCATAGGGCCTTCTACGATATTTTATTAGTTTTTCTTATATTTTAAAAAAATCACATTCTGCAATGAAAACTGCAACGAAACTTTTTCGTTGCAAATCTGCAACAACGAAAATTTTTCGTTGCAAATCTGCAACGAAAATTTTTCGTTGCAAAACTGCAATGAAACTTTTTCGTTGCAAATGTGCAACGAAAATTTTCGTTGCAAATTTCTTTGTAAATCTGCAATGAAAATTAAATTCGTTGCAAAAATCAGATTTTTTTATAAAAAATACAGGACCTTTAAAATTTCGTTGCAAATTTCATCCCAAATTCGCAACGAACAATAAAATATTTTTCGTTGCAAAATTCGTTGGAGATTTGCAACAAATATATTTCGTTGCAATATTGCGACGAATTAATTCGTTGCAAATGTCCAACGACAAATATTTGTTGCTAAATTCGTTGCTTTTTTGCGACGATAATGGGTTCGTTGCAAATCTGCAATGAATATATCATTCGTCGCGAAATTTGTTGCCAAATTGCAACAAATTTGGCAACGAAAATGTTTTTGACGCTAAATTGCGACAAAGATTTTTTGTTGCTAAATTTGTTACTAATTTGGGACGAATATTTTTTTCATTGTAAATTTTGTCGCAAATCTGCAACAAAAAATATTCGTTGCTAACTTTCGTCCCTAAAAAATTGTTTTTTTTGTAGTGAAACATCGCTTCATTGTTATTTGAATGTCATATGAGTCTATCAAGACTTGTTCACTTTGTCATTGCTATGATGAGTCAAATCCTCACTTGTTATTTGAATGCCCTGTCACAAAAATATTATGAGATAAGGTGAGGCGATGGCTGGAGATTATTTATGAGATAAAGACACTAGAGGAGCTATTCCATACACTTGGACGACACTACAGGAGACGAATTCTTCAAGCCTAGAAAACCTACGGTGCATTGGAGTTCAGTAGTATGGAGGCCGAAGATTATGCCTAAACATCGCTTGATTGTTATTTGAATGTCATATGAGCCTATCAAGACTTGTTCACTTTGCCATTGCTATGATGAGTCAAATCCTCACTTGTTATTTGAATGCCCTATCACAAAAATATTATGGGATAAGGTGAGATGATGGTTGGAGATTATTTATGAGATAAAGACACCAGAGGAGCTATTCCATACACTTGGACGACACTACAGGAGCTACAGTAGGAAGATGAAGGCTCGACATCTCGGCGTCTCTTGTATGATCTATGTTCTTTGGGAAGCCGGCAACCGAAGCTGCTTTGAAGGTGTAGCCCAGATATTGACAAAATGATGCGAAAGATCCAAATTCATATTCATAGAGGGGTGGATGCGCTATAACATGTTGGAAACACGAACAAGATCATGTTTGTTCGGTGTGTTGGTGTATGTTGATTTGGTTTCATTTCGTTTCTCTTGTCCATTTGGGACTACATGTCATGTGATTGGATGTCTTTTGAGAGCTTATGTGGTGAAATGTTTGGGATGGACTTGCATGTCCATATGATTGGTTGGTAGGATTGTTGGAATGAACTTGCACGCCCATGTAATGGGCTTGTATTGTGATTGGCTATGATAGGTGTAAGATTTGGATATGGTTGGGAGGTCCATGTAACGAGCATGGAGTGTGCTACTTGGTGTGGGTGTTTGTTGGGTTGTAGTGTGATGTCTATGTAGGGATTGTGGTGAGTGGAGTTTACCTCACATGTAGAGGTACACTTACGAGTTGTGATTGTATTTGCTATCGCTAAAGGACGTCTTACCCTCCTGAAGCTTTTTAAATACATTTACCTATTTCCAAAATACACCCATGAAAATTCGTCTATGTTCCAATCACCAAACTATCCCGGTACCTAGCAAGGATCATACCCACAAATTGGTCCACAACATTAGCTACTATAATTTTACAAGCTAAAAACAAAAACAGATCCAATAGCCAACAATCCGAGTTTTAAATGGTTTTCACATCTAAACACTAACTTAACAACAACGCTTAGCAGTGTCGAACATACCCAAGAACAATAGAAATCGTTGTCACAAACCACTCTAAACAAAATTCAACCATAATGAATTCCCATTACAAGATCAGATGAACCAAGCCCGTGCCAATTCCCTCAACCGGACATTCAAACATGCAATCAGCATCAATTACACAAATCCCATCTCTAACCACAAGATCATTCAACTACTAATCTAAATCTATCCAACATCAACATGCCCAAGATCAACATCAATTGCCCAAAATAATTAAGCTAAAACTTAATCCCAACTATAATGCACAACAAGAGCCACAACTCAACTAACAAACATGTTAATCCAACCTAATCCAAAGAAATCCAACACTAGATTTCATTCAAGCGTAATCTTAAGCAATTCATTCCTTACCTGAGTCGACGCCGATGACAACCTCAGCTCGGATCTGACAGAGCAACCACAGATCGGTGATCAAAGCCAGGATCTCCTTCCCCCAGTAATCCCTCACGAACCCTAGAACCTCTCCCAGTGTAAGAAGTAGATCATGCATAGGAATCAACCATGGATTATATCCGGGCAATGGTATCACCAAAGAGAACAAGAGCAGGGAGAGATCCAAAATTTTGAGGCAATCATTGGAAGGCCACAAACTTTCCGAAAGGGAATAATGGCCGAAGATGAACCCTCATTGCGTGAGCAGTGTCGACAATCCCTCTCCTTGCGCAACTGTAACCCGGTGCCGGCGTTTTCGACGATCGACCACGCGTGCTGTCACCATCGACTAGCCACGTCCTCTCCCCATCAACCGACGGAGGTGGTCTGCACTCGCGGCGGGTGGTGCGATCGTAGACGCGAGAGGGGCGGCACTCTGGCGGCTTCGGGCGATCGAAAATGGGTCGATCGAGAGAGGTGAAGGGTGACTGACCAATTGACGAAGTCGGGTTTCAAGAGGTGGATCCGCCACCTCAGCGCCCCTGTCCCTGCTCCACAAGTGTCCAAAGAGAGTAAATCATGGGTTTTACCCGGGGTGGATAAGGGGTCTGAGCCGAGAGAGTTGAAAGCCAGCAGGCCAGGATTTTATTCCTGGTGCACAACTGACGACTCTCGACCCTAAGACCTCCGTTTCAACAATAGGCGCCTTACCCACCGACCCAGCTTGTGGGGACCAATTGACGAAGTCGGGGAGTCTAGGGGAGGAAGAGTAGGGATTTGAGTGGGGTTACTTTTGCAATTAGACCCTCCCATTCTAGCTAAATCCATCTAAGCCCCTAACTTCAATTTTTTTAACCAAACAACCCCTTCAAATTTAGAGTTTGAATCCTTTTACATCTCTTTAAACATTGTTTAAAAGACCGGAACCCTAAAACCTTCGGAAAATTATCAAAAAATTTTCTGGACTGGGTTCCGATTTATCGTAGTTAACATTCTCCCCCACTAATAAAAATTTGGTCCTCAAATTTCGTTATTTACCACGACAATACTAGCAACCCATATACAGTACTATATAAGTACAGTAGGCAAACCAATGCCCTGTTCAATCAACTCAACAACTGAATGAACCTACATGCAACCTAGGTGAACCAGTAGGGGGATCGAGCTTGAATCTTCCATTCAAGCTCCCAAACTCTATCATCTCGAAACTAGTGTGTCCACGGTGGGGGTATATCCACCGAACCAGTGGGCATCCTTTGATCTCTTGATTAATATCTAATACCTCTCCAGAAGGTAAGGACACAACTAACTCCATATCCTCCGCATCCTAGAAGGTCATACATCCTGATGTATCATCTAGATTATCCAACCACATACACCCAATAGAATAGCATAGCATAGCAATGAGCGAGTCGATCGACTATCGCCTCGTAATCCTAGACTCTTCAATTCCTCCACTCAAGGTTCCAAAACCTCTGAAGTCCAACTCCATAGCAAGGAGATAGAGAGACACTATCTCTCAGGAGCATCTCAAAATAATCACAAGGTGATTCCTTTAATTCCTCGAAGGTCGTCCTCGGTATCTTCCAACCAGAGTTGACCTAGTCTCGTAAGTGAATTGCCTCAATGCAAATCATAAATCTACAAGTACCTTCATGGTTATCCAAACTATGTACAAGTGGTAACCCATAAGTGTCAAGCAAGTAGCTCTATACTTTTCTATATCAGCTCAAGTTACCTATCAAATTGTACCTTCTAGGTCATCAACCAAGTACATGTAATCCCTGGTCAAAATCCCCATAGAATAGGAGGTATCAATCCTCTACTACCCATGATAGTATGTAATCAATGCTGCCCATCTACATTAATATAGGTTATGTACCCTAAATGTGTCTTCCAAGTCACCTAACCAGGCACGGGAAACCCAAAGGTCTGCAACTCCTTAAACTATGGTAAGTCGATCCTATACTGATCGAGCCAGCTACAATAGACAACTCTAGTTCTTGCCCAGCTAATAATAGCTAGTACAAGTGCTATGAATAGTAAGGTCCAAGAAAACAAAAATCCTTAACCCTGAATAAGTTGTCAATAGTTTTGACCTTGGCTTTTCAACTCAATAATTGGTGCTACTAGAGAATTAGCATCCTCTGATCGCTCATATGAATAATCACGAATAAGATAGATTAACTACATATCAATCCAACTAAAACCAAGTCTATGAATACCAATCCATCCAGTATAGATACACGATCCCACCAAGCTTGGAAAGTCAAACCAATCCTAAATCTAATAGTGAATATCAAAGGTAGGATAGTTCTTGAATGATATACCTCGTGTTGCCTGGAAATTGTTGTGACCGGGTGCATGTTGACATGGATACGGGTTCGTAATTTTTAAAATAATTACGTGCAGCGGAAGAATTAGCATAAATAATTTCTCAAATTATTTTAACCACGTATCTAGCATGCAACCTTATGATGTGTGGACATGATCATAAATTAAAATTTTGTAGAAAAGTAAACTAATTTACTTAGTACCTCGCGTAACTCGAAGAAAGGGACGAGATCCAACCGTAGCGTCCCTTGGAAGCTCCGCCGCTATTCGCGTCCACGCCGAGTTTTCTTCGGGATGACTTCGCAAAGCCACGAGTTTCGTGCCGACAAGAACTACTAGATTCTCCAAAGGCACAACTAGAATATCAAGAGAGAGAGATGGAAACTAACCACCAAGTAACGGAATCAAGATTCCGGGGGAAGGAAGGAGTTGCGACCCGCTTCTTCTTCTTCTTTGGCACCTTCTTGGTGGAGGAGGCTCACGGCAACCCTAGGCGGTGCGCCGGCCCTAGGGGAGGAGAGAGGGCACCGACCCTAGAGAGAGAAAGAGGGCGCCGACCCTAGAGAGAGAGAGGGAGAGAATAAGAGAGAGAGAGAGAGAGAGAGCTTGCTACTTTATCTCTTAATTAGAATTCAAGCCTTGCCTTGGTTCCTTTATAAAGTAGCCTCTTCATCGCTAAGTCTCCCCTTTAACGGAATAAATTTTTCATAAGAAATTTATCTTATAAATTTTCTTATGAATTATTCTGTTATGCCAAGTTTTATTATAACTAACTTTATAATAAAATAAATACATCTCCCCTTTTATTATAGAATAAAATTTATTATAAATTTTTCTTATCATGGAAAAATCAATTCATAATTGATTTTATAAAATAAAATAAACCAATCCATGGTTCATTTTAATTTCCATAAAAGGAATAAATTTATTATATAAATTTTTCTTATCATGGAAAAATCAATTCATAATTGATTTTATAAAATAAAATAAACCAATCCATGGTTTATTTTAATTTCCATAAAAAGAATAAATTTAATATATAAATTTTTCTTATCATGGAAAAATCAATTCATAATTGATTTTATAAACCAATCCAAGGTTTATTTTAATTTCCATAAAAATAAATCTCTTTATATAAATTTCTTTATCCATAATTTTATAAAACAAATCGCGCTTGATTTATTTTATAATTTAAACCAAATAAATTGGTTTCCCTCCTTTATTGTGGCCGGCCAAACCAAAGAGGGTGGGCACCCTCTTTGGCCGGCCACACCAAGCCAAAACCATTACGAATTAAACTCATTTAATTCGTCCAATAAGCCTTCAAAAGACTTAGCCATTTTAAGCTTCCGATGCGCCTCTGATAAATTCAGATTCGACTTATTTCTCTTGATTGAAAAATCCAATTTTCAACTTGTTTTAAATCCCTCGGATTACTCGTAGTACGTGTGACTAAATAGGCTTTCGATTTATGTTGGCCGTCTATAATCAACCAATTATAGAGCGATCATGAGTGGCACCTAGTAGTACATCATGACCCCCAATTAATCGAAAGATCAACGGTTGACCTCAGAAATAATTCTGAAACCCTTCAGCAGCTCTAATGAATCGTGCCTCATTCCCTTCACCATCTTATACCCACTTGGTTCAGGACACGGTCTATGTGTGTCAGTCCCCACTAGGCTGACTACGTCACACCTAGCCCAAGTAATGTTTTTCTCGTCCAATGGATTCTAATTACTCTCATGTTTCCTAGAGATTCATACTCGGAACATGTTATGCTCTAGCCAGAGGCTTCGAGTAATAATCCAACGATAGGCCTTGAGTATACATCTCCTCGCAAGGAGTGGTGAATCCTTTATAGGTTGTTCAAACATTTTCGGGCACTTCGGCTTATACCCAACCATCCTGGGTCCACACCTCCTTAGAGATGCTTGCTTAAGATGTCAAAGTATAAGTCTCCATGACCAAGATGACTTGAACACCGCAAGTCAAAGGAACATCGCACTTAAGCTGCAGCAAGAACTTCATTGACATATCTATATGTAGATTACCATATGAAGTTTTACAGCCAGTCACTCCAATGAACTAATTCCCTTAACTAGCATCCATGTTTATCTCCGGACATCCCAATGTCACCAGCCAGTGAGAATCATCTGATTAGAGAATAACCCATGCTAGTCTCAACAGAATTGATAGTGTCCGTATTTATCAATTCATCTACTAGGGACAATTTCAATACTTCACAATTGACATGTAGAGATAATCAGTAGTTGTGAATTCATCACTAATTCTCTCATGCTGTGAATTGTATTGCGGACATTCAGTAAATGAGTTCAAGATCTCAATCAAATACATGAACATGTATACTCAAATAGTGAATTTTCATTTATTAAAGTAAATGATTACAATCATAAGGCGATTGCCTTAGGACACTTCTCTCGTATTACTAACAGAAATATCCCGTCACCGCCAAGTCCCAGAGTACAAATCACGTCGCAAAAATAAATTTGAAGATTTGAAATGTACTCGGGTAGATCTCATCAAACCCGAGTTCCGATACCTACCAAATGGGTATTAGATTTAACTCCGAAAAAAAATTCGGAAAGTCTCGTCAACCTCAGCTCTGATACCAAAATAAATTGGTATCAGATAGATTTCGAAAATCCATAAAACATAGTTAGGCATCTGATACCTGCTCTGATACCAAAATAATTTGGTATCAGATATACTCCGAAAAATCCAAAACATATACAAGCATCTGGAACCTATCTCTAATACCAAAATAAATTGTTTTGCCCTGAGATTAGAGGAGTCGCTGGTCCAATATAAAAATGGACAACATCTCCCCTATACGACGGATAATCTAGAACATACATACAAACCACGCAATACATAAATGGCCTCAGGCCACCAAACAAGAGATATATCATAAAGAAATAAATGCATCACAGTAATAAATCCATGATACTTACCTGAGTTGCCCTTTGGGTAGGCGCACTACAAAACAATACACTCGAAGTCCAACAGATGACTCAAAAATACAATACCACATCAAATGCATCATGATACAAGTCCACGACAGAAAATAGACAATACAAAGCAAAAAGTATGTTGTAAAAGAAACAAAAATATACAAAAACACCCGATACTGGAGTCTTAGTGACCTGAGACTAGCAACTAGGCTCCCCTGGTGACCTATCAACCTAAAAACAAAAATATTATGACGGGTGGTGAGTCCAAGTGGACGGGTGGTGAGTCCAAGTGGACTCTGCGGGTATAGAGAATGATATGCATGACATATTAAATAGTTGAATAAGCTATACAAAAACAACAAGATACAGTCTCAAAGGAAATATCATAATATACATAACTTAAAGTACCAATGAATGTACATACTAGAATCAACCTATCCTGAATCATATAAGGGGCTCATATTATACGATCGAGTAGGTGCAGGTTCATTGATACCAAAATCATATAATAACTCCTGTATGTGCTTGTCAAACATATGAAGCAAACAAATGCAGCAATCATAATCAAATGCTAAATGCATTATATGCACATGATGTAATTACATGGTCAACCCTGACAACGTCAAGCACCGAGACGTGTCATATGTATCAGCCGAGTGAGTAGGGTTGTGACACTGTACTCACTTTGCCATCACTTATCTTGAGTGACCGAGTGGATAGCATATGGGGGAGCATCGCTCTCATCTCCTCTAGCAACTGCACATACCCAATGGTATCCCCTAACCCATGAGTGGTCGTGTATGCAGATCATGTAACTGGAGATGGGCACAGACGATAAGGGATGTCGATGATCGCCAGCATGCAATAGTGCAAGGATGGTGCATGACTTTTACACATGTAACCCCTCCCGGTCATCATACATAACTCAACCTAACATGCACAGGCAGATCGCATGTATAATAACTTAATCATATATCTAGGTACACATGCAAGTATAACTAGAAATCAATCTATGCAGATATAAAGTGACATGCCACTATATTCACATACACATGCATACATGAATACTATACAGAATCTGATGTCAAATATAGAGACTGTATAGATAAGAATTTTATCATCTCCAAGATCAAGCAATAAGTATCATGCAAGATAACAATGGTAGCAGATATAAGGTAAGTAAAACTTACTGCACATTAATAAATAGTCATGCATAAAGGTAAAGTGGATCTAAAGAAACAAGAAAGAAATACTCGCCTCAAAATAGGAGTCTGTATCAAATGAGAACCTTCAGTCCAGTAATCAGCAAAAATAAGTCCAATCAATGCCCTATATCAAGGAGCATAGTTTTAGATATCATAACAAATGATAACTAGTTCAACCCAACCCCAATCATAATTAAAACCCATCCTTAAGCAATGGTCACTAATTAGCCTTAATTAGTGATTATTTCTCATTCGGTCGAATCATGGTTCAATTTAGATTTAACCTAAGTTTAAACCCAAGTGATCACCACAACTAAACCAACCTAATCCATAACCAAACAACTCTAAGATCCAAAATGCAATTCAGACTCTTTTGCATCCAAACCGATCTACACCACATCAAACCAAATCTAAAATACACTCATGCAAATCCGTCTAAGTTCTGATCACCAAACTATTCCTGTACCTAGCAAGGATCAAACCCACAAATTGGTCCACAACATTATCTACAATAATTTTACAAGCTAAAATCAAAAATAGATCCAACAACCAACAATCCGAGTATTAAATGGTTTTCACATCTAAACACTAACTTAACAACAATCCTTAGCAGTGTCAAACATACCCAAGAACAATAGAAATCGTTGCCACAAACCCCTCTAAACAAAATTCAACCATAATGAATTCCCATTACAAGATCAGATAAACCATGCCAGTGCCAATTCCCTCAATCAGACATTCAAACATGCAATCAAAATCAATTACACAAATCCCATCTCTAACTACAAGATCATTCAACTACTGATCTAAATCTATCCAACATCAACATGCCCAAGATCAACATCAATTACCCAAAATAATTAAGCTAAAACTCAATCCCAACTATAATCCACAACTAGAGCCACAGCTCAACTAACAAACATGTTAATCCATCCTAATCCAAAGAAATCCAACAATAGATTTCATTCAAGTGCAATCTTAAGCAATTCACTCCTTACCTGAGTCGACGCCAGTGACAACCTTAGCTCAAATCTGATAGATCAGCCACAGATCGATGATCAAAGCCAAGATCTCCTTCCCCCATTAATCCCTCATGAACCCAAGAACCTCTCCCAGTGTAGGAAGCTGATCATCCATAGGAATCAACCATGGATTAGATCCGAGCAATGGTATCACCAAAGATAACTAGAGCAAGGAGATATCCAAAATTTTGAGGCAATCGCTGGAAGGCCATGGACTTACCGAAAGGGAATAATGGACGGAGATGAACACTCACTGCGTGAGTAGTGTCGATGATGTGGGATCGTTGTGATCGATAGAGGGGGGTGGGGTGAATATCAATAATGTCTTTTTCAGAAATTAATTGAGAGTAAGCATAGTGGAAATAAATAACTTCGCAAGATAAAACACTGCTAACACAGTTTGTTTTACTTGGTTCAGATTCTGTGATGGCTCCTACTCCAAGACTCACGATCCTGACTATTTTAGTTGGGACAATACTATAATTCAGAAAATGATGTACAAGTATAATGATTTAAGTACATAACTAAATTGAAAATTTTATACCAATGACACTTAAGAAGAAGAGTAGAACTTGTTGGAGCGGCGTGTCATCAATCTTGAACATTGTTGGCGCAAAAATTTAAGCACGGAAGCTTGTCGTAGTGTTTTCAAGTGCTTGAGTTGATGTCGGAAGCTAAGGGGGTGAAATCTCTTTTATTCTAGATCTCGGGTGCTGATAGGCTATAGGGGTGCCCTACACGTCACTGATCAGCCGCGTCTTTATCCATAGACTCGACCAACTTTTATCCAGTTCTTGGGAGCCTAGCATCACTAGGGCGCCTAGGAGCAACAAGGCACCTGGGAGCTGACGTGGCATGACTACCAACTCAACTTTGCCACCTATTGAGAAAACCCCTCTGAGCCGCCTGGTTCTCAGGCGCCTGAGCCCTCTCAGGCGCCCCTGATTGCAGTAGTTGGTTCCTTTAGCTTGCAACCAAGATTAGTCCAAGAACACAGTATAATAATAAAATAAATGCATGAATGACTGCTAGAGCTGTCTGGTTCTGACTTTGAATTTCAAATGAAATCCTAGGTCGAATTGATGCCTACTGTTCCCTCTTCTAGGGAATGCATCTTCACCTACTCCACTCTGGAGAAGTTACCTTTTGCCAATGGCTTCTCCGGTTGGACTTTTCTTGGTCTCCGAGATTCTCAGATCTCAAGACGTTGTACCTCGACCGTCTCTACTTTTGCCTATAGTCCTTGCTTGGCTAAATCTCCTACCCAATCTTTGGATCAGGTCTTCAGTGCCCAGTCTCGACCAGGTCTTCATGCCCAATTCCTTGAACTAGGTCTTCGTGCCCTACCCTAGGCATGTCTTTGGTGCCAGCCCTTGGCCAGGATTTCATGCCCAGTCCTCGACCAGGACTTCGTGCTCAACCCCGTAGGTTAAGACTTCGTGCATAGGTTAACTAGGAATTCCTGCACACTTAGTAAATTCATTAGATCACCACATAAACTTAACTTTGAACCCTTTGCCATTATCAAAACCAGGTTCGATCTAATGCTTCCGACACCAACAATCTCCCCCTTTTTGATTTATGACAACCCAGTTCAAATGTTAAGTTAAAATATATAAACAAGAGATAAACCATAGTTAGGTAATGGAATAAAGTAATTTTTCTTTTAAGACATGACAAATTTTGAAAAGGGTTTTAACTCTCCCCCTTGATTAGTAATCTCCCCTTATTTTTAGAACATTTGTAATTTTTGAGAAAAACCTTGCAACATTGAAATATTGCATAAAAGCTCCCCCTTGATTTGAAATTCTCCCCCTAAATCTTTTTTAAAAAAACATGCAATTTCCACTTTAAAGGATTTTCTAATTTTTGAAAAAAAAGTATATGTATGAAGTCATTTTTTACTTTGATTTTGAAAAAAGAGTTTTGCAAAAACTTCTGAGTAGAAACTCTAAGTTAAAGTGAAAATCTTTTTGAAAAAATAGAGATTTTCCTTAAAAAATATATTCTTTCGAAAGGAATGTTTATTTGAAAAAGGGAAAAATTTAATTTTTAACTTTACTTTTTTTTCTAATCTCCCCCTTTGCCATATATCAAAAAATTGTAGTAGAAATGCTTTTTGAAAATATGTTTTGAAAGAAAACTTTGATTAAGGAGAAAGAAATGAAAATATTGACTATCAGAGCCTATGTGTTTTGAAAAAAAAAACCATAAGAAAATTTTGAAAAAGTTAAAAAAATGTCAAGTGTTAATTTTTAAAAAGGCAAATGATAGGGAATAATTAACAAATTCTGAAATGATTATGCAAGAATTAATGCTAAAGAACAATTTGTTAAGTCTAAAAAGTAATTTGAACTAAATAACAATATTTGAACCAAGTTAATATTCCTATTGAGTCCAAGCATGATTTAAGTCTGAAAAGTAAACCATGCAAAAAAATAATTTGAGAAATAGCCAAATCTTAATTCCTTGTGTCCCTGTCTAACCCAATTTATTACTTACTAACTGTTATAAAATAATAGCTTTCACTAGAGTTAGTCAAATTAAGTAGTCTTATCAAGTTAGACATTTTAAGTTGATTACTTAACCTAATTGTTGTTCAATTATTTTTATCACTCCAACTGCTTTTAATACACTGACTTAAAGCATCTTGAGTCAAGACATAAATCTAAGCATCTCAACCCAGTCTAAGTTGTCAATCAAAATATCCTAATATGCTTGTGAGATGCTGGCTTCTAAATCTATAGTAGCATGCAAACTAGGGTTAAGTCCTAAGCTAAGTCCATAATGAAGAAATCCCAAATTTTAAGGGGGATAATTTTTGAAAAACTAAGTCAAAAAGTCAAATAAAATGTTTAAAATAATATGTTTTTAAAACTATGAATTTTTGAAAAGCAGTTAATAGTTTTTGAAATATGAAAAAAATGACCAGATTTATTTCAAAAACATATAAATGAAAAATAACCTGATTCTATAACACCCAATAATTTTCGTGAATTATTAGAAATTTTTCTGAATTTTCTAGCTTTTTTTTGAATTAAAATAAAAGGAAAAAAAGGGGTCGAGCGGAGGTTTGATCGCACGACCACAAGGCAAAGCAAGCCCTTAAGGGCGTCCGAATAACCAGAAGGGTGGGGGTATCAAGCACAAAAATGGATGAAGCGGAAGTATGTTATAGGAGAGTAAATCCTTTTCATGAAGAGGTGTTTCAACTTCCGCTTAAGTTGCGATTTAATCCCCTTTTAGGGCTGGGTGACGGCACAAACAGGCAAAGGGGGCTGCGAAAACAGGGAGAAAATAAGGGTTTTCTTCCTCCTTCCTCTTGAGTAGAGAACCTAAGGCTTCTTCCCTAGGGCCAAGGAGTGAGGATTTTTGCAAGGGAAGAGAAAAGGAGTGCTACGCTAGGATTTTACCATATATTTAGTGAGTTTTCTTCAAACAAAGGGTAAGTAGATCACTCACCTGCAATAGAAGTAGTTTCGTATGTAGTTTCTCGTTGTAGAACCGTGATTTTGTGATCCAAGTGCATGCTTTAAGAATATGGTTTTATTGTGTGATTTTAGTTTCTAAAGAATACATGTTTTTATCATAGAACTTGAATTTGAGTAGGTTTGGTGTATGTGATCTAAGCATGATAAGACCAAGTTCTTGAAAAGTCCCAAAAATGAGTTTTGGGTTAAGGGCACGCAAGGTGCTCGATGAAAGTTCCAAGTAAGAAAGGTAAAGGTTTGTAGTGCAAAAAGTTATGCAAAAGGAAAGATAGCTTGATAAGTATAAGCATTATGAGTAAGAATGTTTTTTACTTTTGTAAAATGACATGTATCGGGCAAATGAGAGGCCCACAGAAAGTTAGAAAGAAGCTCTAATAGGGTGCAGTGGCTAGCTACCCCGAAACCTATTAGGGATGTGCGCATTGGTACATTGATACCATGGTACAGTGTCAAGGCCTGAGAAAGTTGATTATTATTTTGAAGTATATGAGTATATGTAAGTGTTTCAATTTTCTTAAGTGCATGTTTTTGTTATGTATGTTAACATGGTTATGTTACAAGCATGCTAATGAGCAACAGCAAAGAAGTTAATGTTTTAAAGTATGGAAATGTATAAGTATCAAGTCTCAAAAGAAAGCATGAGCATGTTAAGTTTGCAAGTGTTTTGATGCAAGTAAATGTTTTCAAGCATGATTGAGCATGATGTAAGTAAATGTTTTTGTTATGTATGTTAACATGGTTATGATACAAGCATGCTAAAGAGCAACAGCAATGAAGTTAATGTTTTAAATTATGGAAATGTATAAGTATCAAGTCTCAAAAGAAAGAATGAGCATGTTAAGTTTGCAAGTGTTTTGATGCAAGTAAATGTTTTCAAGCATGATTGAGCATGATAAGTGTATGAAAGTTCCCTTGTGCAAATATTTCCAAGTGCATGTATTTTGAAGCAAGCATTCTTTGAAATGAGCATGTTTATTATCGACAACATGGATTTGTGAGTTAGGATTTACTAACTAAGCAATTCGCTTATTAGTTGCATTTCCTTCTATTGCAGATAAAGGAAAAGAAAAAGCATAAGCTATGGAGGCGAACGAGACTTGCATTGATGTTCAGTGGCGGCGGAACCGTGGAAGAGATCTTTGGGTTAAGTCTTATAGAAACTTGTGATTTGTGTTTTGGATTGGTAGAACATAAGGATTTTGTTTAAACTTTGCATAGAGACAAAGTTGAGTACAAACTCTAGTATAGATTTCATATGCTTTGATAGTTTATTAAATTTCGTAGAAATCCTAATTGCGAGTTAATGGATTTGTTTTGGGTTGTTAAGATGTTTATAAATCTAGTATAGAGTATAGATTTGGAGTTATTTATCTATATGCTTTGGAAGTGTATGAGTTATGGACCCTTGAAAGGCTTCCTCAGGTCTGAAACTGCAGTTTTCAGGCGTGCCAATCGACTGGTTCATATCCCAGTCGACTGCCCTATCGAACAGAACCTTCTGTTCGATGCACCAGTCGACTGCCAAGAGGCCAGTCGACTGGTGTCAGTCACAAAAAGTTTCTGTGGCTGACACCAGTCGACTGGCTATCTAGCAGTCGACTGGTACCATTAAAAAGAAAGTGTTGTAGGGCAGATGGTTAGTGCTTTAGTTTTACAACTAAGAGGTCTAGGGGTCAAATCCTTGCAAAGCAAATAAAATGAAAGTTTTTTTTTTAAGAAAAAAAATTCAGAGCAAGTTAAGGGAAGTCAAGTAGTTGTAACCTAAGGCTAAGAATAAGGTAAAGTTAAGGTTAAGTAAAAGTGACGTCCGCTTTAAGGGAGAGAAGTTAAGGGGTTGTCACAGAGTGGTATCAGAGCAAAGTTCCACCCTTCCGCCACACTGACATCAAGCATCAATCCTGCCGCCTGCCAAGTAAGAAGTTCATATGTTGTAGTTTTGTATGCTTTTCATTATTGACTGCTAGTATCAGTAAGTGCATGATGATAAGGAAATATGTTAGTATTATTATATTCTAATATGTGCATGGAGATAATGAAGTAAGTTAGTAAGAGATAATGAGTTTTTATTTTCTTTACACTATAGAGTAAGAGAATGGCAAGAGGACATCCCAGAATTGTCCGAAATGAGGAGCAAGCTCCTAGAGGGAAAGAGGCAATATAGTCTCTTTATGATATAGAGTAAGAGAATGCCAAGAGGACGTCCTAGAAAAGCCCAAAATGAGGAGCGAGCTCCTAAACGGCAAGAGGCAACAAAGTCAGTACCACCACCAAATCTTTTAGATATGGTGGCTCGGTTACAAAGGTAAGTAGTAGAATAGCAGCAAGTTATTGCCACCATGATGACTAACCAGTAGGCTGCTCCCATTACCCCGCGGGTGGAGAATGTAGTGGCACCAGTTGTGACTGATGATCCATCAGTTACATCTATAGTCCCGGCAAGGGGGGTAAGGCAAGAAGCGTACCTCATCTAGTGGTAGAAACTGAAGCCAGAGAACTTCTCAGGCACAAGTGAATCATGGGATGCTCAAGCATGGTTCAAAACTTTGGAAAGCACAATAGAGCTACTAGACTGGCCTGAGGTAGAGAAGATAAAGTGCGTCTACTTCTACCTTACCGGAGATGCTAGAATGTGGTGGGAGAGAGTCAAGGCCAAGAGAAATATCAGCCAGATGACATGGGCCGACTTCGAGACTGAGTTCTTCGAAGAATATTTTTACATGCGAGTAACCAACAAGCGTTACGACGAATTCACGAAGTTCAGACAAGGAGACTTACCCGTGGATGAAGCAGTGAAGAAGTTTAATCGGTTAGCTCATCTGTGCCCAGAGCTAGTTAGCACAGAAAAAGAGAGAGTCAGGCTAAGGCTCAAGATGTTAAGGCCGGAGATAGCGTTAAATGTGGCCAGCAGTGTTAAGAGGTCGCAAACCTCCGAAGAACTGATAAGTAGTGCTTTGATCGTCGAGCACTACTTAAACAGTACAAAGACCACCAGAAATGTTCAACGATGAAGTTCTTAATGACCTTACCTTCGAGAGAGGTTATGACATCTACTCAGTGGCTAAGAGCTGTATTAATTTGGATTTCCAACCGAGAACTCTATAGTGATTTAGTAGTCCTTGAGATGAAGGATTACGATATCATTTTAGGGATGGATTTCTTGAGCAAGTACAGTGCCTCTATTGAATGCCGCAAAAGAAGAGTAAAGTTCACACCAGAAGCAGAACTTCCATTCGAGTTTGTTGTAGACCCAAAGTGAAAGACAAAAAGGTTCTTATCTATCTTACAAGCTCAGAGAATGTTAGAGAAGGGGTGTTCTGGTTTTCTAGCTCATATAGTAGATGCAAGTCAAAGAGAAGGATTAAAGAAAGAGGAAGTGAAGGTAGTCTGTGACTATCCGGAGGTGTTTCCTGAAGAGTTACCAGGACTCCCTCCCAATCGAGAAATTGAATTTGAAATTGAGTTGGTTCCAGGAACCAACCCAATTTCAAAGGCACCTTATCGCATGGCACCAGCAGAACTGAAAGAGCTGCAAGAACAGTTACAAGAGCTGCTCGACAAGGGTTTCATCCGCCCTAGTCATTCACCTTGGGGAGCTCCTGTGTTGTTCGTCAAGAAGAAAGATGGATCTATGCGAATGTGCATAGATTATCGAGCCTTGAATAAGGTAACCATCAAGAACAGATATCCCTTGCCAAGGATAGATGATTTATTTGATCAGTTGAAGGGAGCCACGGTGTTCTCCAAAATAGATCTGCGATCAGGTTACCATCAACTCAAAGTGAAGGAGAGTGATGTGCCAAGGACTGCTTTCAGTACAAGATATGGGCACTACGAGTTTGTGGTCATGCCCTTTGGAGTGACAAACGCCCCTGCGACGTTTATGGATCTAATGAATCGAGTGTTCAAGGATTTTCTTGACAAGTTCGTCATTGTCTTCATTGACTAGTGTATTCAAAGACTCAGGAAGAACATGAAAGAACACCTGAAGATAGTGTTGCAGACCTTACACCAGAGGGAGTTGTACGCCAAATTCTCAAAGTGTGAGTTTTGGCTTGACTAGGTGGCATTCCTAGGCCACATCATTTCCAAAGAAGGCATTATGGTAGACCCAGCCAAGATTGAAGCAGTTAGTAACTGGAGTTGACCAACGAATGCTAGTGAGATCAAAAGTTTTCTGGGTTTAGCAGGGTACTACAGAAGGTTTGTAGAGGACTTTTCAAAGATAGCTTCTCCACTTACAGCCCTTACCAGAAAGAATAAGAAGTATGAGTGGACTGAAGATTGTGAGAAGAGTTTTCTTGAGTTGAAGAAGAGACTGACAAGTGCTCCTATTCTTACAGTACCCGAAGGTGATAAGAGCTTTGATATATACAGTGATGCATCAAAGCTAGGACTTGGAGCCGTACTTATGCAAGAAGGCAAAGTCATAGCTTATGCTTCCAGGCAACTCAAGGATTATGAAAAGAATTACCCCACTCATGATCTGGAGTTGGCAGCTGTAGTCTTCGCTCTAAAAATATAGAGACATTATCTGTATGGAGTGCAGTTCAAGATTTATACAGATCACAAGAGTCTAAAATATTTCTTCACTCAGAAATACCTCAATATGAGACAGTGAAGGTGGCTTGAGTTAGTGAAGGATTATGACTGTGAGATCCTTTACCACCCTGGTAAGGCAAATAAAGTAGTAGATGCACTAAGTAGAAAGACTTGTGCCACCTTGATGTCCTTGTCAGCATTATCACCACCATTACAGAAGGAAATAGTAGATTATGGAGTTGAGATCATTTATGGGCAGTTAACTTTATTGACACTAGAGTCAACCTTGCTTGAAGATATACAGAAAGAGCAAGCTGAGGATTATGATATCCAAAGGATCAAGCAAGAGATACAAGAAGAAGAAAGTAAAGAGTTTAGAGTATCTGACAGTGGGATACTCTATTATGGTGACCGTTTATGTGTCCCTAATAGTGAAGAGCTGAGAAAGAAGATTCTTGAAGAAGCCCATAGAACTCCCTACTCAATGCACCTTAGTTCCACTAAGATGTACCAGGACTTGAAAAGAAGATTTTGGTGGTCTGGAATGAAAAGAGACATAGCCAAGTATGTTAGCACCTGCCTGACATGTTAGAGAGTTAAAGCAGAACACCAGAGACCAGGAGGTATCCTACAACCCATTCAGATTCCAGAGTGGAAATGGGAAGACATAGCCATGGATTTCATAGTTGGTCTACCAAAGACAACTAATGGCTATGACGCTATTTGGGTAATAGTAGACAGATTGACCAAGTCTGCCCACTTCTTGGCAATTAAAATGTCTTATTCGATTGAAAGATTAGCCCAGCTATATGTACAGGAAGTGATCCGACTACACGGAGTCCCGAAGACCATTATCTCTGATAGAGATGGTCGTTTCACTTCACACTTTTGGGAGTGGGTACAGACAGCGCTGGGCACCAAACTGAAGTTTAGCACAGCTTTCCATCCCCAGACTGATGGACAGACAGAGAGAGTGAATCAAATTCTAGAAGATATACTCAGAGCTTGTGCATTAGATTTCAAAGGCAGTTGGCGCAAATATTTATGTTTAGCTGAGTTTGTCTATAACAACAGTTACCAAGCCACTATTGGTATGGCACCCTATAAAGCTCTTTATGGTAGGAAGTGTAGATCTCCTCTTTGTTGGTATGAACGTAGTGAGAAGAAAGAAATGGGGTCTCAGACTGACCTTATAGATTATACCACAGAAGCTATAAAGAGCATCCGCCAGAGAATAGAAGCTGCTCAAAGTAGGCAGAAGAGTTATGTTGATGTACGCCGTAGACCGTTAGAGTTTGAAGTTGGGGATACAATTTTCCTCAAAGTAGCTCCTATGAAGGGTGTAATGAGATTCGACAAGAAAGGTAAGCTAAGTCCTCGATACATAGGACCCTACCTAGTGACGAAAAGAGTTGACAAAGTAGCTTATGAGTTGGAGCTACCTCTAGAGATGTCAGCAATACACAATGTGTTCCATATCTCAATGCTAAAGAAGCATATCCCAGATGCCAACCAAATGATTGATCCACAGATGGTACAAGTTCAAGAAGATCTTAGTTATGAAAGTCGACCTATTCAGATAATAGATCGAGCAGATAAGAAGCTGAGGAACAAAGTGGTACCACTAGTAAAAGTCTTATGGCTGAATCAGAAGTATGAAGAGGCAACCTGGGAATCAGAAGATAGCATGAGGCAAAGGTATCCAGAGTTGTTCTAAGTTCGAGGACGAACTTTTTATAAGGTAGGGAGGATTGTCACACCCAATAATTTTCTTTGAATTATTAGTAATTTTTCTGAATTTTCTAGCTTTTTTTCGAATTAAAATAAAAAGAAAAAAAAGGGTTTGAGCGGAGGTTTGATCCCGCGACCACAAGGCAAAGCAAGCCCTTAAGGGCGTCCAAATAACCAGAAGGGCGGGGGTATCAAGCACAAAAATGGATGAAGCGAAATTATGTTATAGGAGAGTAAATCCTTTTCATGAAGAGGTGTTTCAACTTCCGCTTAAGTTGCGATTTAATCCCCTATTAGGGCTGGGCGACGGCGCAAACAGGCAAAGGGGGCTGCGAAAACAGGGAGAAAGCAAGGGTTTTCTTCCCCCTTCTTCCTCTTGAGTAGAGAACCTAGGGCTTCTTCCCTAGGGCCAAGGAGTGAGGATTTTTGCAAGGGAAGAGAAAAGGAGTGCTACGCTAGGATTTTACCATATATTTAGTGAGTTTTCTTCAAACAAAGGGTAAGTAGATCACTCACCTGCAATAGAAGTAGTTTCGTATGTAGTTTCTCGTTGTAGAACCGTGATTTTGTGATCCAAGTGCATGCTTTAAGAATATGGTTTTATTGTGTGATTTTAGTTTCTAAAGAATACATGTTTTTATCATAGAACTTGAATTTGAGTAGGTTTGGTGTATGTGATCTAAGCATGATAAGACCAAGTTCTTGAAAAGTCCCAAAAATGAGTTTTGGGTTAAGGGCACGCAAGGTGCTCGATGAAAGTTCCAAGTAAGAAAGGTAAAGGTTTGTAGTGTAAAAAGTTATGCAAAAGGAAAGATAGCTTGATAAGTATAAGCATTATGAGTGAGAAAGTATTTTACTTTTGTAAAGTGACATGTGTAATGCCCGCCCCTTATCGTTAGGCGGCGTGTTACCTTTAACCCTTTTTTTTCTTACTTACTTATATCATTGCGTATGAATCTAACATTGCAGCGGAAATGCAACATAACTAAAAGCATATGCAACAATAAGGAAGTAATAACACCATATAACATCTAATAGCATCCATACTTAAATAAACTCCAAAGAACTAGCAAGTATCATGCATAAAGTAGCAACATATGTCTTATTAGAAATAAGAACTAAGTCTATAGATAACACTAAAGTGGATCGATCAGTCAAGTCACACCACACACATTAGCCCTTCCTGCAACTTCCCTTTCTTTAGTAATTTCTATGTTGATCTGCAACATAAGCAAACAAACTATAAGTATTAAACTTAGTAAGCTCTTTTCTACTCACTAAATCCATACGTTACATGCATTTGAGAGACATAGAACATCTTATGCATAGCATAAAATACATAAGGCATATAAACATATGAAAGCATATAAACATAGAACATATGCATTGTAAAAACATTTAGGATGCTCTTTAGAAAACATAGTAAATAATACTTTAAAATCATATACATCATCTTCTTTGGGGTCCCCGGCTTTGTACCCATTCATTCTTTAGCGTGCATACCCCTATGTAGGATGCGAGATAGCTAATCCTGACCTACAGGGGTCTACATTCTAGTCTTACTATCTTTCAGCCTAGGGACAACTTCGGTAGTCCAGAACCGTGGATCTTTTTCAAGACCCGGTACAAGCCATTCTTTAAAGTAAAATACATATATGTATTCTTTTCTTTTCTTTCTTTCTTTCATATAGAACATGCATTCCTTTCTTTCTTTCATATTGCATGTACTATAGACATTCAATCATTCATAATCATAAGCATACTTTCATATATAGAACATGCATTCTTTCTTTCTTTCATATTGCATGTACTATAGGCGTTCAATCATTCATAAACATAGACATACTTTCATGGCATAATCATTAGCATAAATAGAAAGACATGGAAGGACATTTCTTTTAACACATGTAAGTGAAGCAACCATCATGCTAGTTTCATCAATACATCATACTTATAACATGCTTGTCTTAATTAAGGCAATATGTTAGTTTAGTCTTTCTTTTCTCATTTTAATACATGCTGGCCGAAACTTCATAGCAAGGATATCATAGCATAAGAGTCATATAATCATGGAGATTAAAATATACATTACATAAGAGGTCATTTACAAGTACACTAGTAGTCTAGACTTCACTAAACACTAGTTTAGGTGCATGAATTGTACTTGAACTTATTCTTAGCCTTTATTCTAGTAATTGGCCAAAATTCACAGTATGTATAACATGGTATAAAAGTTCATATAACATGTAAACAAAAATATATTTTACCATTAAGGTCATATACAAGCATAACGGTAGTCTAGGCTTCATTAAACACTAGTTTAGGGGCATGCTTTGTACTCGAGCCTATTCTTAACCCTTACTCTTGTAATTTGTCGAAACTCATAGTAGGGATTTCATAGCATAATCATTCACATAACATGGGAATAAAAGCATATTTTTCATAAGAATTCATTCACAAGTGCAAAAGTAGTTTGTACTTCACCAAACACTAGTCTAGGTGTATGATCTAGAGTTCTACTTGGATTATCATGCATATGGGTACATGTAACATTTTTCTAAACATCAATACATAGAATGAAGCATGAGTTTAGGCTCAAACAACTTAGATAAGGTACTGACCCTAAGGTATGAATTATTTCCATCATGAAATAAAACACCCAATCACATGCATATCACTTGATTTAACTATAACTTCATGAAGGTCTATAAAAATCTGTTTTAAGGCATAATTTAAGGTCCTTTGGAAGAATGTTACAGGGGTCCCTTAGCATAGATTCCACAAAATTTCGTGGCCTAAAACATTTATATAGCAAGGAAACAATCATTAGAACAATAGCCTACTTCATGCATCAACATTTATCCATTTCATGACTTGGCCGAATTCTTCCAAGTCCTTTACATCATGGAGGGCATTCAAACACCTTGTATCCATCATATATTCATTACAAAAAGGTAGTAACAATTTCATGACCTCTTTCTTTAAGTTTTTGGACATAGAAAAGGGGGTACCCCTTGAGGGTCGAAACTTCCCTCAAGGTTTTCTTCCATTCTCTTTCACCCAACATCACAAGAAAACATAAAAATCATAAAAAAATACATAAAAAGCCATTATGTTGCAAGTGAGGGAATCTTACCACTTGTGCTTATGTTCCCAAAAGATCTCCAAATTTTGGAGAAGAAAAGACCTCTTAAACTCTAGCAATCCTCTTGTTCTTCTCTTCTTTTCTTCTTTCGGTTTCTCTAGGTTTATGATTCGGTTTTGGGCTGCAAGGGGCTCTAGAATTTCGGTGAGGGGGAGGAGGAAGGAGAAGAGTTTGGTGGAGAGAAAGGGGGGAGGTTTCTTGGTCGAAATGCCTAGGCATTTCCTCCTCTTCATGACCTTTTATGGTGAGTAAAGAGGCAAGCACCTCTTTAATGGTGTCTCTTCAATTTTCTTGTGTCTTTTCATCTTCTTTTCCACTTATCTACAATTCCCCATCCTCTTCTAATAGCACTCCCTTGCTAGGTGAATTGGTTACATGAATATTCTTAAGGCTTTGCTTTCCTTTGAGGTCCAAGGTTCAATCCTTGGCACCTCCTTTTCATTTTGCTTTCTTTTCCTTTTTATTTTCTTCAAGCCCATGTAACCAAAGCCCAACAAGAGAATGCTACCCATTTAGTTCATACACATGCATATTCATATCATTATTCATTCATTCATGTGCATGATGTCAAGCATAATATTAATGTAGCATATAAACATAATTATCGCACCTATTCACCATATATCAAGAAGGTGCTTAATATCTTCTTTATTCGAAATTTCCCCCTTTAAATTCATAATTTTATTCTTGGCCACATGTTCAATTATTACATCGTTCTAGAGGGAAATTTGGGGCGTTACAACATGTACCGGGCAAATGAGAGGCCCACAGAAAGTTAGAAAGAAGCTCTAATAGGGTACGGTGGCTAGCTACCCCGAAACCTATTAGGGATGCGCGCATTGGTACATTGATACCATGGTATAGTGTCAAGGCCTGAGAAAGTTGATTATTATTTTGAAGTATATGAGTATATGTAAGTGTTTCAATTTTCTTAAGTGCATGTTTTTGTTATGTATGTTAACATGGTTATGTTACAAGCATGCTAATGAGCAACAGCAAAGAAGTTAATGTTTTAAAGTATGGAAATGTATAAGTATCAAGTCTCAAAAGAAAGCATGAGCATGTTAAGTTTGCAAGTGTTTTGATGCAAGTAAATGTTTTCAAGCATGATTGAGCATGATAAGTGTATGAAAGTTCCCATGTGCAAATATTTCCAAGTGCATGTATTTTGAAGCAAACATTCTTTGAAATGAGCATGTTTATTATCGATAACATGGATTTGTGAGTTAGGATTTACTTACTAAGCAATTCGCTTATTAGTTGTATTTCCTTCTATTGCAGATAAAGGTAAAGAAAAAGCATAAGCTATGGAGGCGAACGGGACTTGCATTGATGTTCAGTGGCGGCGGAACCGTGGAAGAGATCTTTGAGTTAAGTCTTATAGAAACTTGTGGTTTGTGTTTTGGATTGGTGGAACATAAGGATTTTGTTTAAACTTTTCATAGAGACAAAGTTGAGTACAAACTCTAGTATAGATTTCATATGCTTTGATAGTTTATTAAATTTCGTAGAAATCCTAATTGCGAGTTAATGGATTTGTTTTGGGTTGTTAAGATGTTTATAAATCTAGTATAGAGTATAGATTTGGAGTTATTTATCTATATGCTTTGGAAGTGTATGAGTTATGGACCCTTGAAAGGCTTCCTCAGGTCTGAAACTGCAGTTTTCAGGCGTGCCAATCGACTGGTTCATATCCCAGTCGACTGCCCTATCGAACAGAACCTTCTGTTCGATGCACCAGTCGACTGCCAAGAGGCAAGTCAACTGGTGCCGGGCACAGAAAGTTTCTGTGGCTAACACCAGTCGACTGGCTATCTAGCAGTCGACTGGTATCATTAAAAAGAAAGTGTTGTAGGGCAGATGGTTAGTGCTTTAGTTTTACAACTAAGAGGTCTAGGGGTCAAATCCTTGCAAAGCAAATAAAATAAAAGTTTTTTTAAAAAAAAATTCAGAGCATCTTAATGGAAGTCAAGTAGTTGTAACCTAAGGCTAAGAATAAGGTAATGTTAAGGTTAAGTAAAAGTGACGTCCGCTTTAAGGGAGAGAAGTTAAGGGGTCGTCACAGATTCTACTGAGCTCATTCCTAGCTACCTTCTTAGTGAACTAAACTCAGACTCATGTAGTGGTTTAGTGAAAATATCAGTTAGGTTAGATTTTTAATCTATATGTGCAAGTATAATTTCACCCCTGACTACATGATCCCTAACAAAGTGGTATTTTACTTCAATATGTTTAGTTCTGGAATGGTAAATGAGATTTTTTATAAGATTAATTGAACTAATATTATCAATGTAGACTTTAGTGTTAGTGTAGGGCAATTGAAAATCCATAAGGGTATGCATCATCCATAGTAATTGAGCTACACATTCTCTCAGGGCTATATATTCAACTTCAGTCGTGAATAATACAACACAGTGTTACTTTCTACTACACCAACTAACTAAGTTGTGACCTAACATCTAGCAACTCCCACTAGTACTTTTTCTATCTAGTTTGCACCCTATATAATCTGAGTTAGAGTAGCCTAGTAGGTCAAAATTAGAAGTCCTAGGATACCAAATTCCCATCTTTAGGGTGCCTTTAATGTACCTAAAAATTCTCTTGATAGTACTTAGTTGACACTACAAGAAAAATACTTTTCCGCGGCGTGCAATGGTTACATCCGCAACGCGCATCGAATGCTGCACAACTCCAAGCTGTTAAAAGTTATAACTTATCGACAGCGCACGGCCGCACGCTGCGAATAAATGCATCCGTAGCGCGTGGCTACACGCTGTAGATAAGTGGATCTGCAGCGCACGAATATACACTGTGGATAAGTAAATCCACAGCGAGCTACTGTGCGCTACGGATATTTGCATCCGCAAATATCCACAGCGAACGGCTGACCGCTGCGGATCTACATATCTGTAGTATATATTCGTGCACTGCGGATACTAATATATTTCATATAATTATAATCTCACATATATACATCTTACACAATTTTATAATACAACAAATATACCACATCACTTTTCTCAAATAACAGCATCCAAAACTAAAACATTTATAATATCATAAATAATCATCAACACCACAATTTACCAAAAAACATTTCACTTACTAGCAAAAACCATTACCAACTAGTCATAAGTCTAAAATAACCGAGTAGCAAAAAAAATTACAAATTAGTTATAAGTCTAAAGTAAGTAACTCAGTCACATAAAACTATGAACCTAGATAACCAAGCAACTGTGCTTCCTATTGCATCTTCGAGAAACAACATTTCATCAGTTGGTCGAATGAGATCCAGCTTGTTCATAAACACTCTATCAATCCAAACATTCCAACAAGCTCCACCAAGAGGAACGTGATGCACTTTTACTTTGGGATCTGTGAATGCAATTCGGCCTTCTGCAACAACTCCATCAATACTCCAATGAAGCAGCTTATATTTAGTATTATCAATAATATTTCCACGACTCAAGGTCTTTAGTTGTAACTGTATAATAAAAAAAATCTGTAAGAAAATATACAACAAATGCACAGCAGTTAACTTGTATAACGAATGTAAGAAAAAATCTGTATAATCAAACTTGTACAGCAGTTAAGAAAACTTGTATAGTAGTTAACTTGTACAACATAATCAAACTTGTAAAGCATAATCAAACTTGTAATAGAAAATGTGTCATGCTAGCTTATTCGTGTTTTCCTGCTTCACTTGAACTCACACAATGAATGCACAGCAGTTAAGAAAAGATCGATCTAATCAAGACCGTTGTGTTTTACCCCAGAGTAGCATTCTCACACATTAAGGCAGTCCACTGCTGTTTCGTTTTCTTCTCCTCCATGTACAATCTCTTCCATAGAAAGTCAAAAACTACTTGATATGAAAGTTTAAAAACAAAACAAAATAAAAGAAAAACAAAAACCCCTCTTATTTCTAACCGACATGTTATATCTGAATCACCTTTTTTTCCTCTCTGAAAATGTAATGTCCATAAAAGTATTCACGGCACGACGCCAGTGGACAGCTAGCTACCGGCAATGGACAAAACCGTTTACGAACAATATATAATCCGATCAAATTGTAAACCCGACATATTATACCAGGGAGATTGTATCTTGTTACCTGAGTTGTAGTTTGTTGTTGGCTAACATTGCGAATATTGTCAATTTTTTTACACCATGGATATCAACACTGCCACGAATTGAATTGCCAATATCGCTACCAATACCACCACTAGCAACCTAATTTTACAACAAATTATATCAATTAATACTAATATCATTGACATGAATAAAAAAAATTATAATAATTAAGACTAAATGTATGTTATTTAATTACTTACTTGTTCTTGTTCATTTTGTTGCCTTTGGTTTTGTAAAAACTGGGTTCTCATTTCTTGCATTTCTTGTTGAAGATTATACACCATATGTTCAAGATGCTTAACAACTCCATTCTGCACAAACGTTCCAAATTTTGATGGTGTAACTCCAAATCCCATTCCTCGCACTCTACCTTGAGATTCCTTGCCAAATACAAGGCTAATTGCATCATCAACAATATTAGTTGTCTTTAGAGATTCGGGTGGACATTCCTCTTTTTTTTTCTGCAAATAACAAGATACAAACTTTGTAAATAAGAAGTTTATATTAATAATGACAATTAATGTATTAAAACTTTTAGATATAATAACAAAAGATAACTTCATTACTATTTTCTCAGCAACAACTTCACTAATAGGTTGTCGATTTTTCTTTATGTGACCTTCAATCCAAACTTTTGATCTTGTAATTGGTGTATCTACAGGACTTGCTTTTTCCTAAAGATACAGTGTTTTATAAAAATAATTAGGAAAAAATATTAATGTTAAGTATAATGTCAAATTTTTCATAACATTTTAAAAAATAATAATACTTATCATAATGTTAGCCAAACGAACATAACCTCTCCGACTCATCGTGTGAAGGTGGTTTTGATTTACCCTGATTGTTCTAAATTTTTTACTCTTTTCCTAATAAGAAATATTTAAATCCACAAATATTTGTAATATAACAAATTTCATTAAGTGACTATATAAAAATTAATACTTACTTGAAATTCAGGTAATAATGTCCTCTTCACAAATAATTCCCATTGCTCTTGATCCATAAATTCAGGCTTCAAAAAATTAAGATTTCGTGAAGTTACTTTACCAGCATCAGCTTCTCGTACAAGTATTTGCAGTTTGGACTTTCTATCACGCCACAACTTAGCTAACTTTTGAAAGATAACTTTTTTTTCACACTCCTCAATATTATAATTTACCTGTATATTATAAAGCATAAAATTATATTTACTATATGTTATAGAATCAGGCTAACAATATTCAACAACTCTTGATATTACCTGAAGACAACTCCACATTCTATTCTTCATTTCTTCATCTACGTCATTCCACTCATCTAAAGTATATGGTACAAATTCCTTTACCATACAACCAAGAAAAGATGCATACTTCACAGAATTAACTCCAATTGGTTGTCCAAACTCATTGCGCTCTAGCTCTTTAGGCTTTTGATGCCCACTAGATAAATTCAACTTCGATGGACCCCGTCCTTTTTTCTTAGCATTTTTGGCATCATCAATTATCTCTTTACCATGAGCATCATGTGAAATATTAGGTGAAGAGTTAGAGTCCACTTCCGATAACCTCTTACCTGTATTTTCCTACAAAATAGCATAAATAGATCAAAACATATAATTATGCTTTATTAAAATAGAGCATTATTTTAAGAATAACACAATATGACCTGAATTTCATCAATAGTAACTTTGTTGCTTTTTTCCTCATTTTTCTCATCGTTTGAATGATATATAATGACCTGTCATAAACAATATTACATGTTACATTGCTAAAATTAAACCCTTGCTGGAAAAAAAATAAAGAAATGATAAAAATATGATGGAACTTAAGAACATTTATTATTGCATTAACATCACTATAAAATCTACACCTTAAAAGTTAAATCATAGATCTGCCACATCAATTCCATCACAGTCATCCCTTGTATATGGTTCTTTCTCAGTAATGTTAATATTAAGTCTAGACACATCAAGAGGTGTTGATAACATATAGGCTTCCTCTTCAATCAAATTCATATCATGAATACCCTGAGGCGGCGCCTTTAGCAACACATACTAATTTGATTCATCATTGTCCCTAGAATAAAACACTTGTTTTGCTTGTGATGCTAAAATGAAAGGATCACTTGCAAAAGTTTTTAATCCTTGGTGTAAGTTGACCAGTATAAAACCATCTTCCATTTTAATCCCTGTTCTAGTATCAGCCCAATCACATTTAAAAATAGGCACTTTGAAAGAATAGTAGTCTAGTAAAATAATATCTCGTAGAACCCCATAGTATGAAACTCTTCCTCTTGTATATGAATAATCATTAGCACTAGATTGACAAATAGTATCAACTTCAATTGAAACACCACTATCTTATGTTGTTCTTTCAACATCAATTGTGTGGAATCGATGTCCATTTATAATATAACCCGTATAAGACATAACATGCTTTCTTGGACCATGCGCTAGCCACTGGAATCAGCTTGATGAGTTATCAAGATCATGTTTTGATAGCCATTGAGCAAATGTTTCCATATGTTGCTTTTGTAACAATGTTTCATTAGTTATTAAACGATGATCTTCTTGTTTAAGCTCCTCAATGTGCATCCTATTTAAAAGAATAGAAGGGTAATTGTTAGAAAATATATATAAATTATGTAATAGACTATTCCTATCTAATAGAGTTTGCAATTAACTATACTCACTGAAAGTAAGGCTCAACTTCTGCAGTGTTGAATAACACATATCGATGTACTGCTTGTAACAAATGGTCTTCCATAATAATTTCTTTTCCTTTAGAAATTGGGAGACCTTCAACTAATCCATTATCCACATCCTCGTTCCGATTAGAACGGACACCAATACAAGCAACTTTTTTAAAATAAGCACTACAAAATCTCATTCTTTCTTCAGCAAGATAACACTAAGCTATGCAACCCTCTGGCCTTGCTCAGTTCTTCACAAAACCATTAAGTGTTTTTATAAATCTAAATAACAAAACAAAATTCACAATAAAGTGTTGTTGATAGCAAAATTCTAATTAGTAGAATGATATTTATTACCTTTCAAATGGATACATCCAGCGGAAGTGAACTGGTCCACACAAGCGAGCTTCTCTTGCTAAATGAATTGTCAAATGAACTGAAATGGTAAAGAAGGAAGGTGGAAAATACCTTTCTAACATGTAAAGAGTTTCAGCAATATTCTCTTCGAGTTGTTCTAAACGGTTCCTGGCTAACACTCTTTGACATAATTCATTGTAAAATGCACACAAAAGAAATAGAGCATTGC
This sequence comes from Boesenbergia rotunda, assembly GCA_024364735.1. Taxonomy (NCBI): domain Eukaryota; kingdom Viridiplantae; phylum Streptophyta; class Magnoliopsida; order Zingiberales; family Zingiberaceae; genus Boesenbergia; species Boesenbergia rotunda. The sequence goes on from JAGFNQ010002276.1 coordinate 300,153, forward strand.
GTGGACCTTTTGGCAAAAGACATCTCAATGCAATAGATAGAAATTGTTGCATTAGGACATGACAATCATGATATTCCAACACAATAAGCTTACAGTCTTCTAAAGATATACAATTGCCAATATTTGAGCTGTAGCCATCTGGTAATTTTATCTTCTTCAACCTGGAGCAAAATATATTCATTTCCTTTTTAGACAACGTGTAAGGTGCAGCTAGCAGGTGATACATATTTTCTCCTTTTTGTTGAGGATGTAATTCTTCTCTAATTTTTAAATGCATCAAATCATTATGGGCATTTACACCATCTTTGGTTTTTTTCTTTACATTTAACAATGTGCCTATGATATTCTCACATATATTCTTTTCAACATGCATCACATCTAAGTTATGACGTAATAAGAGCCCCTACAAGTAACCATTTAAAGATAATTAGTTCATTAATATAACAAATTAAATTTATTAAAAGATGTATAATATAGAGCCAAATAACTTACACTCCAATATGGAAATTTGAAAAAAATTGACTTTGTCTTCCATAATTTAACTGGTTGTTGTACATTTACTGAACTATCTTGCCCTTTCCTCTTTTTCTTTGCAGTCTTGATAGTCTCACCTTTTTGTTTTTTATCCCAGTTATTTTCAATGTCTTTAACTACATTGAGTATTTCTAACCCATTCAAAGGTCTAGGTTTTCCTTTTCTCTCTTTTTTCCCATTAAACCACTTCTTTTTTTGACGATATGGATGATCAGGAGCAAGGAATCTCCTATGGCCCAAGTATGCAAACTTTCTACTGTATTTAAGCCACATAGAACATATGTCTTCACCACATATTGGGCAACCAAATTTACCTTTCATGGCACATCCAACTAGATTTCCATAAGCTAGAAAATCATTGATTGTCCACATCAAAATAGCCTTCAGATTAAACATTGACTTACTAAATGCATCATACACATTCACACCTGTGTACCACAACTCGTTCAATTCCTCCACCAGGGGTTCTAACTATACATCTATATCATTTCCTGTTGCTTTGGGCCTGGAATCAGTAATGTCAACATAAGATTTTCTTTTGCCATGCACATCAATGGAGGAAGATTGTAATTAACCAAAATAATAGGCCAACAACTATATCTAGAACTAAGGTCATCAAAAGGATTGAATCCATCCGTTGCAAGACCAAGCCGTAGATTTCTAGGATCCAATGCAAAATTTGGCCACTTATGATTTATTGTATCCCAAGCTACTGAATCTACTAGATGACGCATCATATGATCTTGACTTTTGTGCGTGGAGTGCCAAAGCAAGTCTTCGGCCATTCTTCTAACTTAAACATCCTTTTCAATCTAGGTATTATGGGAAAATATCATAGCACCTTTTTGTTGGTGCAGGGAGCACCTAAGTCGAACCTGAGTTTTGATAATGACAAAGGGTTCAAAAGTTAAGATATTATGTTGGTCTAACATGTTCACTAAGTGTACAGGATAGAAGCCCTAGGTACACTAGGCACAAAGTCCTGGTCGTGGACTGTGCACGAAGCCCTGGCAAGGAGCTGGGCACCGAAGACCTGCTCGGAAGGTGGGCACGAAGTCCTGGTCGAGGACTGGGTACGAAGCCCTGGCAAGGAGCTGGGCACCGAAGACCTGCTCGAAAGGTGGGCACGAAGAACTGGTCAGGTACATCGGGCAAAAGTCCAACCGGAGGAGCCAGTTGGCAAAAGGTAAACTCTCCTGAGAGGAGTAGGTGAGGACGTGTTCCCCGTCGAGGGAACAGTAGGCGTCAGCTAGACCTAGGGTTCCATTTTGGGAGACCCGAAGTCAGAACTAAGACAGCTAAGGCTGTATAAACCTAACATTTCTTGCCTTGTTTGTTGTGGAACTAACCTAGGATGTAGGGACCAAAGGAACGTATTTCTGTAGATCAAAACGCCCCAAAGGAGAGGGGCAGCAGCTGGGCTAGGCGCCCGGGAGGTCCCGGGCGCCCAAGGTCAAAGCCAAACGAGAAGTTGAGCAAGAATCGCTTAGGAAGCTCACTGGGCCAGGGGCCCTCAAGCTCCCGGGCGCCCCGGATGCATCAGGTGCCCTGGGTCCAAGACAACCAAGTGATCGAAGCGAACTCAGCCGAGAAGCCAGCAGACCAAGTCAACTGGGGCGCCCCAGTGTCCTAGGCGCCCCTGTCAGCTCCGAGCCCGATTCTGGAGGGATAAGCGCTGACAGAGCTTCGGATGAGAGTTCTCGGATCCGAAGGCACGTGTCAGGCGCCCCCAGCGTCCCTAGCACCCCCAGCGTCCCGAGCGCCCCCAGGAGTGCTATAAAAGGGGCTCGACCCCTAAGGCTTCAGAATCAACTTTTCCAACGACTCTACGCTCTTCGACTCAACCGCTCTGCTCTGAATACCTCCAATCTCGAGATTCAAGCGTCGACGATGACTCTCTGCTCCGAAGTACGATCCACACCGGGCATCGGTAACGAAGAGTCTAATTTTATTTACTGCACTACAACTGTAACATTTTCTGTAAATATTTATGCACATATAGAATTGTCTGCAGTAAACGGTCAAGGACTGTGGGCCTTGGAGTAGGAGCTGACCGTGACTCCGAACCAAGTAAAAGTGCTTGAGTTCTTGTGCTGTGTTTATTTAAATTTTCGCTGCGCATTCTCTTTTCAAATCCAAAATGCTTTCACGATATTCAACCCCCCTCTATCGTGTTTTCTCGATCCAACAAGTGGTATCAGAGCGGGGAAGCTCAAATTTGGTGCAACCACCAATTTGAGAGTTTTTCGGATTTTTCTTCGAATTTTTTAAATTTTTTTTCGATCAAACATTTTGTTGATAATCGAGGTTGGTGCAACACCACTCGATAATTTCTTTCAATATCTTATTCCCACACTGCTAATCCAAGACTAAGTCTTGGGATAATTTTTTTTGTTATTATTTCAGTAATTACTAAATGGTCATGCAAGAAGGGTTCAGTATAGCCAGACCACCACTTTTCAGGGGGAGGATTTCTCCTACTAGAAGAGTCGGATGGAAGTCCACCTGAAAACTCAGGTGGACATGTGGATAATTATCCAATCTGGACTGGAAATCCTGAAGAACGTTGAAGGAGTGCCACAATCATACACCGAATGGGATACAACACTAAAAAGAAAAATCGAGGCCGATGCTAAAGCAACTCAAACACTCCAATGCGGCTTAACCAAAGAAGAGCTGAACCGGGTGGGACCATTCAACAGTGCAAAGGAACTCTGGGGTAAGCTAGTTGAGCTGCACGAAGGAACCTCCGACAACCGAATCAGCAAGAGGGACCTACTACTAAACAAGCTATACAAAATCAAGATGAATGACAGTGAATCTGCAGCCCAGCTCCACGCCAGAATTCAGGAGCTGATGAACGGTCTACACATAATCGGTCACAAGGTAGAAAACCGTGACCCGATCAGGTATACCCTTAACGCTTTCCCAAGAAACACTTTGTGGGCATCTATGGTAGATGCGTATAAAGTTTTAAGGGATTTGTCTAAAATTAAATTAGATGAGTTATTTTCTGAACTTGAATTACATAAGCAGACTAACTGTACACTGGCCAAGAAAGGCATTGCTTTTATTGCAGGTAAAACTGGAAAGATAACCAAGAAGAAGCCTCAACCTGCACCCGAGTCTGACTCAAACTCTGACTCAGAAGACAGCTAAGGAGATCGACCCAAGCTAGTCCGTCTTGCTCGGAACTACTACAAGGAGTTGAAGAATCAGTTCAACAGAAGAAAAGCCAGCCGAAAGAAGGAAGATCCGGCTGAACCAACAAAGAACAAATCAAGTGTGACCTACTTCGAATGCAACAAGAAGGGTCATTTCAAATCGGAATGCCCTTGTAACGACCGGGAAAATTCTCTTAATATTTCTCTAAAATATTGAGCATGTCTAGATAATTTTCCAAGGGACCTAGAAATATTAACTCAAATTTTAACCTAGAAATCAAAGTTTTCTCATTTAAATTGGGGAAAATAGGCCTAATGGGCCTTATATGGGCTTTCTAGTACCATGATTATTGGTGAATTTTAGGTAAAAATTTATAGAAATATAAAGGGGTTTTAATGAGAAATATTAACATAATTATGGGGGAATTTTTAAGGGATTTTCAAAATAATAGGGAAATAAAAATAAAAATAAAATAGAAAAAATAGTGCATGCACCAAGGATTGAACATTGGACCTCTTGTACAACCATGCATGCTCTAACCAATTCACCTAGCAAGGGAGTGCTATGAGGAAATGAAGTGAATTATGGTTAAGGCTTAGGAAAATGATTAGTCATCAACCATGACTCTTCACTTACCCTCCTTAATGTGCTATAAAGAGGGGGAATGGGAGTTTCTTTCTTCCTTCCATCAATTCCATTTGTCTTCCTCCTCATCCCTCATCCTAGCCGAAACCCTCAAGAGGGATTCTCCCTTGGAAAAAGTTCACCTAAGGCTCCATCTCCAAGTTCCAAGGCTTTTACAAGGATACTAAGGCTAGGGGTGGTCAAGAGGCAACAAGATTTCCATCCTTCTCTCAAATCTAAAGTCTATAATCAAGATCAACCAATGTAAGACTCCCTCACCTGTGGTATAATAGTTCCTTGAATTTTTAGCATAATATAAAGTTTGGTTTTAGGTTTTGATGTTGAGAAAACCATGTTTTCGACCCCTATGGTATTCGGCCACCATGAGTTTTGGGTCCATGATGATGTTAAAAATCTTAATTATGCTCTCTAATGTGCTCTCATGATGTTTAGAGAATAAATATAATTTTTGGAAATTTTTGGGGTACCCTAAGACCCTTTAGGGTTTGGGACCATCATAAGGATTTCCATGGCTAGGGTTGGATTTAACTCTTCACTCATGTATCTTGTGTACCCTTATGATACAAGGGGAGGTTGAAGCGATTTATGTGAATTTTCACAAGGTCTTGTGACCCTAAGGGTTTCGGCCAAGAAGGGATCTAGGGCAAGGGGTTAAGATTTTCTTCAAGTATGGGTTCCAAAAGCCCCTATGGTAGGGTATGGTTGGTGTTTAATGTTTGATTGGGGATTTTATGGAATTTTTCTATGCACCCATGGCCTTGAAGGGTTTCGGCCAGCCCTAAGAAGGAGGGCTAAAGGTTAGGGAAAACCCTAACCATGAGCCTTAATAACTTCCCATGGTCTTATAGGTAATGTATGGTTGTTTCATTACCTTATGCTATCTTACGTGTTAATTGAATGATGGAACCCTTCCTTATAGGTTTCGGCCAAGCAAGGTAAATAGGGTTTGGGGGAAGTTAGGGTTTGAAGAATGATGGTTTATGCTTTATTATGAAGTATATATAAAGGTTCAAGCATGTGGTAGAAATTAAGTTACCTATAACCCTAACCTTAAGCACCATGTTTCATGTTTGTATGTTTATGATTGGATGTCATGCTTAATAGGGTTTATTTATGAATGTCTTATGTCCTATGCCATGTACTTGAATGGTAGGTAGTATGTTTATGGAAGCCCTACCCATGCATGCTTGAGATAGATACCATGTTTATGTATGAAATGCAATGTTTACCTTATGTATCATGATCATGCAAGTTCTATGGATTAGGATAAATGTCTATGCAAACATGTCATGTTCAATGAATATAATGCAATGTTTACCTTATATGCCATGATCATGCAAGCTCTAGGAATAAGAATGATGTTTATATAAGTAGGCTATGTTCTATGAATGAAGATGCATGTTATGTTTATAAATGAAGATGCATGTTATGTTTATGAATGAAAGTGCATGCTATGTTTTATGAATAAAGAGGCATGCTATGTTTATGAATGACGGCATGGTCGATGGTCGACGGTACGATGGTACGACGGTCGTGAGGACCGGTAAATGGGCCGGTAAATGGGCCGGGTCGTTACACATGCCATGTTTTATGAATGAGGATGCATGCCATGTTTTATGAATGAAGATGCATGCCATGTTTTTACAAATGAAGAAGTATGTCATGTCTTATGAATGATGAAGCATGTATAGTATTTTACTTTATGAATGGGCTTGTACCGAATCGAAGTATGGGTCCAAAGGATGGGAACCTTAAAAACGCCCCGATTCTGGACTACCGACTATGTTGTCCACGGTTCTGGCACTACCGAAGCTGTGCAACAGGGATGGGCACCTTAAGAATGCCCCAATTCTGGGACTACCGACTATGCTGTCCTTACCCTAGTAGGTCGGTGTAACGCCCGCCCTTATATCTACTCTCGGGGCGAGGTTACGTACATTCAATCATATAGTAATATTTTTTTTTTCTATTTCTATCTCCTAGCATGACATTAAAACAACAATGCAAGGACTTAAGGACTAAGCATGCTTGTTTAACTATCAAAGTCATTCTACAACATGATAATATCACTAGTAATGTAACTCATAACATAATCAAGTATAAGAGACCTCCAAGGTAAACACTATCATGTCATGTCAATCCTAATCACTAACACTTATTGTCAAGGAGCATAACATAAGCATATGTAGATATAGAAGTCTTTTCTTCCCGAGCCACCACCCCACACATCTTCAGCCTCCTGCCTCTTCCTTCCATTTAAGTGTTATCTGCAGCATAAGACAACACATAAACTAGTAAGCATAAATGTTTAGTAAGGATCCTGTCCTACTCGCAAAATCCGTACGAAAGAACATAACATGTACACATAATGAGTTCATCAAAGCATGTTAAACATCCAAGTTTCTAACATGCAGTATCAAGTACCTCAAGCATACTCTTCACATATTACAAATATTTTCAAAGAATGTTTTCAAAACATTTCCATAATGGTAGTACTTAAAATACATCCATATCATATCGGGCCCTGTTGTGTACCAACTATCGCGCGGAAACTATTGCGCGTTCCCTAATGAATTGGGGTAGCGAGCCACCAAGTCATTAGAGCAGGACCCTTCCGTCCTACCGGAGCCACGTTAACATGCACCCCGGATTTGTTTAACGACCCCCTTCCGAGTCGGGTACACAACTTAAAAGTAAAATACTTATCATGCTGTTACATATATGCTAAGGAATACTCCATATTTACTCTTATGGGACACACCACTCTTCAAGGGTGCTCTTGATCCCCTAGGGACACACCACACATTCGGGTGCTCTTGATCCCATACTATTTGAGTATCCCTTCAAGCATTTTAACATATCACATGCAATTTCATAAGTGTGCCCCATGGGCTATAAGGCATGCTCATACATACATCATATTTCATGCATGTCCATACATACATCATATTTCATACTTGTTCATACATGCATCATATTTCATACATGTTTATACATACATCATATTTCATACTTGTTCATACATATATCATATTCCATACATGTTCATACATACTTCATCATGCATCATATTTCAACCACTTAACCTACCTTAGACCTGACAAGCTTTGGTCACATAGGTCATACTCATATCGTAGGAAGTGGTAGCATGCTATCAATTAGATTTCAATCAGACATCTCATTTAAACACCTCATACATAAACATATCAAAGCATGCTAACAATTAAGGTTTCCTTATCAACCATTCCATTTAACACCACATACATATACATATGATCATCCTCAACCATAAACATATATCATAGGGTAGTTTGACCTTTACAAACCCTAGTCCTAGTGGGTTGGCCGAAACATCAAGAGTAGGGAAATATCAGGACTTTTGCATTAATCATTCACACATACATTTATTCAAACACCTCATACATAAACATATCATAACATGCTAACAATTTAAGGTTTACATATCAACCCTTCCATTTAACACCACATACATATACATATGATTATCCCAACCATAAACATATATCATAGGATAATTAATTTTCACAAACCCTAAAGTCTATGCCTTGGCCGAAAGTCCTATGATAGGGCAAGTTCAATTTTTGGCAATGAAATATTCACACAACCATCTATACAACACCTTGTATACACTATCATACAATATACTAAGCATGGATACATTATGTGATAATTCAATCCTCACTAACCCTAATTCCTAGGTCTTGGCCGAAACCCATCTAAACCCTAACCCTAGTTTCATAGGGTAGGAGTATCAAATATTCATACAAACATATATTCAAACACTTGATCTACATTCCTAAGCATGAATCCATTATAGAAAATCATAAAATCCCCAAACCCTAATTTCTATCATGCATGGCCGAAACTTATAAGGGTGCAAATCCCAATTTTTGATATTACAACATGAAGGGAAACAACATATAAGCATACCCTAAATTTCAAGGAATCTTTCCATGTAATAAAAAGTGACCAAGGCCTCCCTTCAAGAGGGGGCCGAAACTTTCATAGGTGAAAAGCCCTAAATTTTGTACAAGAAAAATAACAAGGATCACACATAACCATTATACTGCAGGCGAGGGGATACTTACATCCTTGCGCTGGAATTTCTTTAAACCGTAGGGTACCCTACACTTGAAGGGTATGTGAAACCTTTTTCTTCCAACTTTTTCTCTAAGACTCCTTGGTCTTGGTAGAAGGTAAAGACACTTGGCTTTCCTCCTTGTAATTGCCC